>WAAB01003240.1:0-27074 GCA_013389865.1 Piaya cayana | reverse complement strand
GCTCATCAGTTGCTTCTTCTTGATTGGGTGTCTATAACAGACTCTCATCACAATATCCACCTTCTTGTGAGCTCTTCTGATTTTAACCCACAGGCACCCAGTCCCAGACTCACCGTACTAGAGTCTGAGGGTATCAAAGCACTCTCTTACATAGAGGGCTACCCTGCCTCCTCTCCTACCCTTCCTGTCCCACCTAAAGATTTCATACCCCACTATAGCTGCACTCCAGTTATATGAGTCATCCCACTGCAGTTCCATGATGGCAACTACATCATAATCTCCTTGCACTACAACAGCTTCCAACTCCTCCTGCTTATTGCCCATGCTACATGGCTTGGTGTAAATGCCCTTCAGCTGGGCTGGTGAACCCTCAGCCCTCATGAAGGGAATAGTGTTCATTCCCAATGGACTGATCCTTGGAACATCTAACCCCTCAGTGCCAGTTTCATCCTTTCCATCACCAGATGTACTCGCCCCCACTTGCTCTGTGGTGACATACTGGCCGTCCTTGCCAGCACACCATCTCTCAGGCACTGGAGTTCCAATTCCAGGCTCCCTCCTGACTAGCCTGGCTTCATCTCCCTCCCCCTTCACATCTAGTTTAAAGCTCTACTTATGAGCCTAGCTAGATTTTTAGTAAGGACTTTAGTCCCCCTAGGAGACAAGCATGCCCCATCCCTAGCAAGGAACGCTGGAGGTGTGCGGGTCACTCCATGATCAAAGAACTCAAAGTTTTTCTCCTCACACCAGGTTTGGAGCCAGGTATTAGGCAAGTGATTCTTTTTGACCTCTTGCTCCTCATTCCTTAGCATTGGAATGGATCTAAAACTACTTGTGCCCCAGAGCCCTCCATCGTTCTCCCCAGAGCCCTGAAGTCTCTCTTAATGGCTTTCAGCTTCCTGCTCTGTGTCATCACTGCTGATTTGATATACTACCAGAGGGTAATATCCATCTCTTTCAGCAAGGAAGGAGGTTTTCTAGTGACGTCCTTCAGTGATGCCCCAGGTAGGCAGCAGACCTCCCTGTGGAGCGGGTCCCTCTGTTCCCTTTAGAATGGAATCCCCTAAGACAATCACTCTCCTCCTCTTTTTCACAGAGGATGTTTTTATGGTTGTTTGAGGACAGTGCAGCCTAGGGAATGTTTCTAGGCTGTGGGAGTCATCCTCTTTGTCTCTGGGGATGGATTCCACTTGCAGCACTTAATATTTATTCTTCAGGGGAATCTGGGGGTTTGCTGTCTCAGTGGGGACAGCAGGCTTCCTGCGCCAGGCAGGAACTTGCTGCCATTCCCCATCTCTTATTCCCCCAATCCTGCAGTTGGCAGATGGGTGGTACTCAGCTGCTCTGGCTCCAGCAGCCTGCTGAGTTTGTGAGAGGGCGCTGCTCCACTGATCTATTTCCCTCTCAAACAATACCTCCGTGCCTACTGAAGCGTGTCCTGAAACACCACATCTACACATCTTTTTGAATGCCTCCAGTGTTGGTTACTCCACCACTTTCCTGGGCAGCCTCTGCGAATGTTTCACTACTCTTTCAGTAAAGAAATTTTTCCTAATATCAAATCTAATGCCCCATCCCTGCAGGTGTTCAGGGGCAGGTTGGATGGGCCTTGGGCAGTCTGATCCAGTGGGAGGTGCCCCTGCCCATGGCAGGGGTAGAACTGGATGATCTTTAAGGTCCCTTCCAACTGAAACAACTCTATGAATATAGTTCTCCCCTGGCACAACTTGAGGCCATTTCTTCTCATCCTATCCCCTGTTACTTGGTTGAAGAGACCACTCACCTCTTCATAACCTCCTGTTAGGTAACTGTAGAGAGGAATAAGGTCAGCCCTCAGCTGAAGAAATGACACAGGAGTGAAGAATATAGAATCATAGAATCACTTGGTTGGAAAAGACACCTGAAATCCTAAGAGTCCAACCACACCTGCCCACCACCAAACCATATCTCTGAGAACCTCATCTACCCATCCTAAGCCCATGCGCACACACACAGATGGAGTGACAGCAATCCTGCAGGAGGTCCCTCCAGCCCACCGCCAAGGCTGCATGCCAGGAGATCCTGGCCAGCCTGTGTGTGGGGACACAGAGCAGCGCCTGGGGCCACCACTGTAACATGGCCACTCAATAATTAGCAGACAGCAGGACAGCAATTCCTTGGGGTGGGGTCTTCAACCACCACCACCTCTAAAATCAACTACGTCTGCCAGAGGAAAAGCAGCAGGATTTGGAACAGGCATGATTTCCTCTCCAGCACCAACAGCCACGGTCAGCTTGTGGCTTCTGTTTAGTTTATCAAGGAGAAAACACACAGGCTTGATTCTAAGTCATAATAGTACCACTCAGATTTTGTAGTTTCCATTTTCTCCTCTTATTTAGTTACCAGAGGTATTGGATACATACAGAGTCCCTGGCTACTGCCTGAGTTGCACTACATCTTCATTCCCTTTGACTTGGCCTTGAACACATTGGTGCAACAACAGACCTTGAACAGACCAAGGCAGCACTAGCACGCGGCACTCGTAACTCCTCCTGTGAGCACAAAACTCCAGCTAGCAGTTCAGAACAGACTCCAGTATCCCCAGCTTGAGCCACACAACCCCGAAAGCCTGTGCACTCCCAGGCAGCACCAGCATTGGCAGAAAGCACAGCCAAGTGATGGGGCTGAAGGTTCCTGCACAGCAGACATTTGGATCCACAAAGGTTTTCTGAGCAAGGGCTTGAATATCAAGCCACGTCCTCTGCTGTTGTTTCAGAAATCGAAGTGTCATTCATCACTGAGGGGAGGGAATCTAATAAATCCATGCACGGGGCACTTTCTGCCTTTGCTCTCTTTTGATGGCACGTTCACAAGGTCCCACTTTTGTTCCAGGCTGCAGTGCAAAGACCAGAGGCCACCTCACTACATGTATCAATAAATATTGCTGCCAAAGGCTTCTCGCATCACTGCCTTTTGGTTTTGCCTGTGTCATACATCCACTGAGGAGCACCAAAGAGGGCTCCAGGCAACTGGTCAAGTTAAATCTTACCACTCGCCTCTGTGCAAACAGCATTTACTTGCCTTTAAAAAATTATGGAAACAGGTCTGCCAGCCTGTGCAGGGAGGGAGGCATGAGGAACAAGGAGTGGGGCTGTGCTGTACTGAATGCTCCAGAGCATCCATCTCCAGAACCAGCAGCACCCAGCTCCCACTTGCCAGCCCTGCACACCAGGAGATCCTCTGCCCACCCATGGGCTCCTCTGCCCACTCAAATCCCAGCTCCTCACACCCCTCCACATCCCTCTGCATCGTGCACAGCAAGGTTTTGTAACTGGGTCCAGCACCACATGGTGCTGCAGTTGGCAGCCGTTCATCCTGCAGACACCCCATGGGATGGATTTCCTTCTGAGGCTTTGGATTTACGTGAATATGCTCTGATGGGAAACTGAGCCCAAAGACACATTATTCTTGCTTGGTTGGTTATTCCAGTTCCAACAGAAACTCTAACACTGGGGAACCGCAGGGGTAATGCTAATGATCACCATGTGTGACGGTCCCAGCAAAGGGGTCACGAATTGTTCCCTGGGGAAAGATTTGGCCCTGGAAGGGCCAGCACAGCTTAATCAACCCCTGCCCTCCCCACACCAGCCTGGGCGACAGCCAGGAGCACCATGGGGCTTTGACACGCTGCTGCTGCATCAGCTGCACGAGTTATCAGGAGACGGGAGAGTAAATGAAGAAAATCAACAGCTCTTACGCAGCTGATGGGTTGCCTTGAGTTTTGCATCACGGATGACCTTGAAAGTGCTAATACAGGCAAAGACTTAATTGCTCCGCAGCTGCAAAAATCAGGAATGCCTTGAAAGCCCCTGTATGTTTACCACCACCAAGGCTGAAGTAATCAGAGTGAAAGGATTAAAAACAACAACAAACTCCCCCCCTCATGCCCTAAATGGTTTTGCCACTTTTATCTTTTTTTTTCTTTTTTGCATAAGGTCAGCCTTTTAAAGGTTAACACAATCGTGGTAAATATAAATAGGCTTCACAGTTTATCTTGCTACACGTTCTGCTGTTACTTAGAAACCATTGCAAAGAGGTTAATTCGGGCCACACGTCTCTGAAGCACACGCTGTTCTCCCTGGGCAAATCAGAGAGCCAGGCACGACTGCTGCAGCCCAGGCGAGAAGGGAAGGGAACAGGAGGGAAGGGCTGTCTGCTGGGAGCCTGGCACAGAAATAACCAGCGTGGAGCAGCACGAAAGGTCGCTCTTGCAATGTGCCATCCTCCTCCACCTCCTTCATCCTCCCTGAACCCTTAAAGCTCCCCACCTGCAATTTGCTGGGGCACAAGAAAAGCATCATGAGTGGAGACATGAACCTCTGAGGGGTGAAGAAATCCAGTAGTCCACAAGCAGAAGGAAAGGAGGCTCCTTAAATAAAGCAACAGTGACTCTTGTGGACAGTTTTAAGTATTGCTGGGCTGGCACTCCACACGCTGTGCAGGGTGGGGAGGACACGTGAGTTCCCTGCCTTCTCCTCCTCGACGCCTTATCCAGTGCTAAGGTGGGACAGGCTGGGGTGGACCCAGCCAGACACAGAGCTCACCCCGCTTCTGGTGAGCTGGTGTTTGGGGGTTGCCAGATGGCACATCCTCACCCTTGTGATCAACAGTTCATCTAATCACTGCTGGAGCTGGTCCCCATTCCTGCCCTCCCTGCGGCCATGGGCTCCACAGCTCCCATTGGCCAAAGACCTTCTTTCTGGTGGTCTCTCAGCCCCACGTGGTGTCCCCCAGTTCTGGCTGCAATGACACAGTCAATGCACGTTTCCCACTTGTTTACTTCAGTACAGCTTCCCTCTAAAAGCAGCTCTTCTCCAAGGTGAGGACATCACGTCCAGTTACTATCTTCATGTCTAAAGGGACTCCAGCCCTTTGGTCCCAGAGGCACCTTCTCCTGCACTGCCTCTGCAGGGAGGGGAGGGGACGAGCCAGTGTGGGTCACACAACCACCACAGCCTTCTCCAGAGAGACACCTGATCTCAAGAGCTTCTGCAGATGCCAGGCATGGAGTTGCCTCCAGATGGTCCCAAAACAGGGTCTCTTTGGCCATACTTGGGGACATGCAGCCCCAGAGCTTCTGCTCCTCTCAGCTGCTCTGGAAATGCTTTGAGGATTTCTGTCTTTGTTCGTGGTAAACAAACCCAGTGATGATCCCCTTCAGTCATCTCCGTGGGGCAAAGGTAAGCCACGCCTGCCACTGTGGGTGATTCAGGGTTTTCCCCACATCAGAGCCCCATTTGTTTGCGGTCTGGGGTGGCAGAGGCTCTCCAGAGCAGCAGGTCCCCTGCTTTAGGGGCCAGGTGTCAACTGGATGAGCACTGCTTGAACCCAGTACTAGATACTGGTCTGAAATGGGGCACAACCAAGGTGAGGAGACCAGGGCAAGCCACCAGTGCCCAGCACGTCCCATAAGCACCAACAGCCAGGAGAAGGAAACGGGGAACAAGGTAAACCAAACTCAGACCTTGATGTCTGATTGTCACCTGCCACCAGCACAGGAAGCAGGATTCAAACACTGTAATTCTGGGTGTGATTCTGCAAGAACTTTTTGTCCTTGCATAACATCCTCATCCAACAGTTCCACTCAGCCAGAGCCCCAGACGGGAGCTTGGTTCTCAAAGCCAGCCTCCAAACCAACGAGTGAAATACACCTCCGGCTGTGAGCAAGGCAAAGGGAGCCCTGTGAGAGCAGCCGCCTCCACCTTAACTGGCTTGGCGCAAGGTTGGTTTTGGCTTTCACAATGCAGCCAGTCAAGGAGAGAACCCGTAACACCGAGTTTTGAGTTACTTGGCTCAGGTCCACGTGAATGACTTGGCTATGATCCTTCCGGAGACTGATTTTAAAAGGATGTACACACATACATGTGTGTTGGTGCTGGTGTAGGCGCTGCCAAAGCCCTGGGATAAGACTCCCAAGGACACAAAGAGCCGATGCAGAGCAGCACACCTGGGCAAGCCTGCCCTCAGAGACCTTCAGCCGGTGCACGATGAGATGAAAGGAAGTTTGCCATTTGATCAAAACTAATCGGGAGTATTTAATTACACACATGTCTATCAACAAACAGCCAGAGCAAACAAAGTAGGGGTGAAGCCTACAAAGAGCGATGGGAAGGAGGCAGCGAGCAGCTGGCAAAGCCATTGTATGGTGAGATTGATCATGCAGGCGAGGGTCGGAAATGAAGGAGCCTCCTGGCAACTCCAGCCAAACAAAGCACTGCCAGCGAGAGTAGAGATCTGCAAACCACAGGAGCCAAGGAGCACACTCCAAGGTGAAACCAGCCAAGAGGCAAAGGAGAGCGTACAGAAATGGTTATGTCCTCCCAGGCATGCCCTGCTCCCGCACATCACTGGTGTGCCAGGATCCCACGCCACAGCTCAAGGCAGTCACTGATTCCCTAACCCCCGGCCACAGGATCCCTGCGGAGAGGGCAGGGAGCAGGTCATCTTGCTCAAGGGTCATTGCACTCATTCGTTTCCTTGCTCCGAAATGGTCGGAGTGCACAGCTCCAGCTGCTAATACACTGCAACCCTAAGGCAGGGCATGTTTCTGGAAAGTCAACTGTTTGGAGCAGTCTCCTTGCAGTATTCAGAAATACTTTCTGGGCAATAAAAGCAAGGGAGATCTTTGTTCTCTTACCCCAGAGCCCTTGAGCACTGGGAGGGACTAAACCACCAGCACAATTAGTGCCACTGAGAACAGAGCGGCAGAGGTCTGCAACTCTGGATGCACTGTCGGGCAGGCTGTGTTTGCGTCCAGGAACAACGCTCAAGAGAAAGAAGCTATTCAGAGGTTTCCCAGCTTCTCAAATCATGTCCTGCAGGTCCAAAGTGCATCCAGCTTTGCAGGTTCAGAGTCATCACATCACTATAATTCCTGAAAAAGTTTATGCTGTTAATTTACCTGGTGGTTCATACCCTGAGACCAGTGGGATGCCTGTGCTCCAAGGAGGAGATGCCTTGGAAAACACAAGCTCCTTGCTATCAGAGCCTGCCCTGGCCAGACCCCAGCACAGCCTGTCCAGGTCCCTGCGGTGCCTTGTGAAGACGTTCCCACCAAGGTGCTCAAGTGATTCCCTTGGGCAGCAATTACATCCACAACCACATCTCCTGAAATCAGATGGGGAAATCATGCCCGATCCCTTTAACGCCTACGAGCTTAAGACCAAAATGAGACAAGAGCAACCTGATCCAATTGAAGGTGTCCCTGCCATCCATAGCAAGGGAGTTGGAACCTGACGATCTTTAAGGTCCCTTCCAACCCAAACCATTCTATAATGCTATGACTAAGTGCAAGTGCAGAAGCATTTTTGACCTGCAGTCATATATATCCTATGGCTTTGCCTCCTCTTGAAGCCCAGGCTGATATCGTGATCCCAAGTGCTGCAGGATAATCCACCCCAAACCAAACTTGCACCGGGGAGAGCAAGAACCTGAAGGCTGCAGAGTGTGTCTCCATCATTCAGTAATTCATCACAAGGTAATACTTCTGCCCCAGTGCATGCCAATAGAGAATAAAAGCGATGAGAAACCTTGAATGGGATGAGCAGGGAGCTGCTAGGTGAATTTCTAATGAGGAAAACATCTAAAAGCACTAATAAAAAGACCTGAAAGAGAATGCATTAGTAATGACAGGGTTTGGAAGAGCATTTGTATTACATGTCAGGCTTCTACGATGAATTTAGAAGCAATTCAGCACTACTAAAACACCTAAACAGCCAGTAATGAAAAGATGAGTTAAATTTTCCAAAGTGACAGGTGATCTGGAAAGCCATAGTTAGTAGATTTTCAGAAGAAAGCTGTTCTGTTCTTTTGGGAGTAAGGGTGTGTGCAGGGGTACAATTCGAAAAGAAAAAGATATTCAGAAGCCTCTAAACCTCTCTGAAAATCCTGACTTCAGGTTTTGATTCTGCAGAGGCAAAGCTTCCCCAGCTCAGCAACCCAGATGGGTAAATACTAACAGTGCACACAGCTCTGCTACCGCTGGACCTGGACACACAAGGAAAACAGGGTAACACTGAGCTCTTGAGCTTTTTTAATCGTGCACTTGGACCCTGGCTCTCCAACACCTCTCTGATCATCTCAAGGGTATTTCTGAATTTCAGCATAAAAGCAAGGAGAAGCTCCTGAAGTTTTAAAGCAAACCCTGTGAACAGCACCTTGCTCATACCCACCCCGGGCTTTTCAGTTTTCCTTTTGTGTGCTTTTTTTCAAGGCTCAGAAGCTCACATTTTGCTTTCAAACACAAAGCCCACAGAATATGATTTCAAGATGACTGCTTAGGGAAAGGAGGGAGTCCTACCAGGCTGTTTTTCATGGCTGACCGAGCAGGAATCTCCTGCCGCAGACATGAAGGCCCCCTCGGAGAATATCTCTCCAGGTAGACAGCAGGTAATTGATCCTGCTCGTGTGAACAACATCTTGTCATTTTTCAAGCACTTCAAGGAAGGAAGGTTAATATCTTTGGGGCCAGGAGTCTGGAGAACATGCAAAATCGCTGCCACAGCAGAGCAGGAGGAGCACCTCTCATCCTTGAGCATCCAGCTGGCTGAACACCTAAAAAGGAGACCCAGACCAGATGCAACAGTGCTTAACTGGTGCACAAGTAGGTGTCCTCTGCATTTGTTGTTGTATTTCAGCAAAAACTGACAAAAGGCATCTTTGCAACCTCCTCAACTGACGCAGACTCTTTCAAATGGCCTCTGGTTGTGTTGAGGCTGCAATGCATCTTGAAGGAACCAGTCAGTTCATCCAAAGCCAAAAAACTCACACCTTGAAAACCAGCAAGGACGACGCCAGCTGTGGGGACAAAGCTCACCCCATCCACGTGACAACGATGGCACTAAACGCCGGCTTGTGCTCTTTCTTGATGAGAGCGGCAGAGCCCTTCCCTCCAACAAAGCAGGTATTTCAAACAGAAAGGACACGGTCCCATCAAAGGTAGGTCAAGTCTTTGGCACAAACCACTCAGCGGTGCCTTAGATCACGCGGCAGATGTAGCATACAAAATTAACCAGGTTTGCTCCAAGCCTGCACTCGCAGGTGAACCAAAGGGACCCAGGCAGACGGGTAACAGAGCACAGCGAGGCAGCTAAATAGGACTTAAAAGCTTTTGAAGCTGCAAACACTGGAATGAACTGGGGCATGAAATTAATTTTAACTGTACTGAATAGGAGACAGGCCATAAAACTCCATGAAAATAAGAGACCTGTAACATTTTAGTAAGAGGAGAAATTCTGCCTGTAACTCCCCAGCCAGCTCTGTTAGCATAAGTGACTCATTCTGACTGAAAAGCAAAGCAAACAAGCAGGAAGAATTAAACCAGTGTTGCAAGGCAGAGAGTATCACGGTGGAGAAATCGAGGAATTCTGGCTTTGTGATATTCAAATGCCTTCCCACTGACACTTGCAAACGTTCAACTGAATTAAAAAAAAATCCACCCTAGGAAGCCTTTAAAAAAAACAAAGAAAAATGGATTTGTGAACAGCCCAGCCCTGCTCCATGCCCGGGTCTGAGGCTCTGAAACACCTTCACGTGGGAGCAGTTTGCAGTGAGGTTTTGTGGCCAGAATCACAACCTAGATGACTTTCCAGCAACGTGCCGAAAGACTTTTTCATCATGGCTAAATCTGCTTAGGGTGAAGCTGTTCGGAAAAATCTGCATCCAATTACACCTTGGCAAAATATAACCTGTGGTGTCCTGGCAGTCATCCTCCTGGTGCTCTCACACACCTGGCTGACGGCTTCCAGCACCCTGAGGTTTTACTCCATCTCCTACTGCAACAGCCACCTCCAGGCTATGGGGCAGAAGCTGCTCTTCTAGAGCAGAAAGGCACAAACACATTAAGAGTGAGGAAAGAACAAAAAAATCTCTTCAAATTCAGATGCAGAGATGTTGTAGGTAGGATCTGAACATCCAAGCCAGGTTTACTTAAAGCAGAAAAGCTTAACACCTTTTCCTCTTGGCCAAAGGACTCTGAATTATTTGCTTGGAAGAGTAACTGAAGCATTGATTATGTATCTGCCTCCCAAGCATCTAGATGCCCTTTAACGTGAAGCAGGGACACGAGAGACACAAGAACAGGACACACCAGTTTCTCTGCACATCTATCAACAAGTAGCAAAGTGCAGTTCAGACCCCAGGACCTCCGAGACAGGCCCACGGTCAAAAGCAGTAAACATCTGGAGCCCACATCGCTCAAGGGCCTTTTGCTGACCTAGATCCTTAAATGCACTCGATGACATCAATAACCAGCTGAAGGCAGCTAATTGCGAGGTTTCTGGAAGGAGGAGATGGATGCTTTTCATTAAAATGTGTGGTTTCCTTCCCATGTTTCTGCAGCGTTAATCACAGCAAACATTAACCCCAAGCCTGTCTGCTCCAAGCTCTCCATGGTCTATCACCACCGCTGCTACAGCCACACGGGAGGACTGCCCGGGGCTGGGAGAACCCAACCGATGCCTGCAAAGGGAGGGAAGGAGGGGAGCGCCTGCTCTGGCAGCACGGGAAGCTGGTTTGACGGCTCTTCAAGTCTCATTACTGGTTCCACAGCTGAGCTGCGCAGTCGGTTCCCTCTCATTTGCACCCGTCTTTCAGGCAGCAACCAAGGACAGGAAATCGTTTAAATCACAGGAAAATGTGATCACAAACCCACAAATATTGGCAGGGGAATGGAGAGTGGGTGAAGTATCTGGAGCTACTTTTAACTCGTTCTTTCAAGAATAAAGCTAGCAATCAGCCTGAAATGCCACCTTCAGTGCCTGGTTTGTGATTGCTGTGGAGAAGAGGGGGTTGGGGGACTCTGAGAGACACGACTGCCACATGGCACCAGTACTATCACTGAGTCACAACCAGCAACGTGGAGAGCACGTCCTCAGGCCAGCACCTGGTGCCATGCAAGGTGGTTTTTCAGCCCTCAACTCCCCCCTGAACTGACAGCAAAACAGACTTCCCAAAGCAGGAGGCTGCCAGCCTGCAGGGAGCAGCCCCTCCGCCAGGCATCGTGTTCCCCAAGGCTAGAATCGTCACCTGCTTCATTAGTCCTGCACTGAATCAGGGAAGTGGAGTGGGGCGGGTGGCTGGGTTTGTTTGCTCTTTTCACATCTTTGCAGCTCAAAAAGCACACCTGAGAGGTGTGGGGCTGGGGGTGCAGCCAGCAGGGAGGCCATGCGTCTACCTGCTCCTGAGAGCCGCCCCTGCAGGCAGCGCGTTCATTGAAAACAACAGCCGGAGGGCTGAAATGTCAAAAAACCCAGAGCGCACACATGTCAAAATCCTGGTGGGTCCTTGCTTGAGACTTGAGGCAACGTCTGTCAAGCACAAACGACCACAGGTAAATGCATCACCAACGCAAGGCACAAAGGAAACATCTGGAAGCAAAAAGCTATTGGGATGCCTCAGCTGCAGGAAGAGCAATCATTTCCCACTGACTTCTCTGTCTGTCTGCCCTCCCCACCCATCCCCAGGAGGTGATACTCTCCTGCCTCAGAGGTGCCTGGCACAGCAGCACCTTGGGTTTATTCACAGCACCCAGGCCAACACAAAGCACCTGAACATGACCCTCGTTTTTAGGGTGTCAGTGCCCAGCGCTGGCAGCGAGGCTGCTCGGGGACTCACCGAGCCCTGCGGGAGCTGCAGGGCTTGGGATGGCCCTGGGTTTGAATGTTATGAACTGCGTGGATGACACAGGAAGCCTTGGGTGGAGCAGGAACCAAGCAGGGCCGGGCAGCGAGCAGCAGGGTCACATCAAACCCTCCTCCTCCCTGCAGCCCTTGGGACAGACAGGACCGAAACCCTGCCAGCTCCTACCAGGCTCCCCTGCAGCAGAGCAGAGTAGCAGGAGGTAGGTGAACTCTTTCCCCACAGTCCCCCAGCATCAATTAACATACTGCTGGAAAGCAATAGATTATTAACTTCTGTTAATAGATTATTAAAGATGATTATCGCCAGCTGACCGAGCCCATACTAAAATAGACACGCTGAAGGCAGCTCAGAGCAATCATCTCTTCATTCAAGGCAGATAGAAGTCTCAGATCTGGTTTGACTCTTTAAATTTCCTACAACAATAACAATTATCGCTATTCTCATTATCTGTTACATTTCTTCTACGTTCAGGAAGTCACTGTGGTTATTAAACGCAGCTTGATGATTAAATCGTGTATTGAGGTGATAAGTCAAATTAGATGATTGCAGAGTCTCGGTAAGTATCTTTGAAATAACCAGTTGTTATCAGACGTTCAAGAGGTGCTTCATGAAAATGTAATTGTAATTGCAACTTTGCATTTTACTTCATCTTCCCTGCATGCAAACACACACACGCACACTCTGGCAGTGGATTTCATACTTCACTATGCATGAAACAGAAGAAAGCACCCAAGGTGAGCTAAGAGAAAGCCAAGAGAATGCCAAGAGACCAGCCAGGACCCACAGCCACCCCCCGCCCTGAGAAAAATCAAACGGCACCTTCAGCATCCGTCTGAAGCTACAGCTCCCCTGGTTTGTGCTTCAGGCACTCAGAGCAGCGAAGCACCAGCTCTAAAAGGGTGCTTGCTATTTCTCGGCAGCCTTAATCGAGGTCTGGGAGCAAGCTAACATCCCTCCCGCTCCAGCTTAATGCTCAACCTGACATTTAAAATAGCCTTTATTGCCACGTACTTACATTTTAATGTTTTCATGGTACTGCCTGGTGTCTGAAGGCTGGTTGTATAATGGCTGAAATAAATAAGAAAAATGAAGGCATAAATGGTACGGTCTGACATTTAGAAACTTAAACCCATCAAGAAGCGCCGCTGCCTCGGTGCAGGTTCCTGTCTCGGAGCTGTGCCAGCCCGGGCGCCCATCCCCGCGGCCCCCAAGCCGCTCGTCGCCCCCAGCCCCACTGCGGCCGTCCTGGAGGGTGCTGGCTCCCGGCAGCACCGCTCGAGCCACAGTGCATCCCGGCTGAGCCCGGGGGAGGGCAGGCAGCGCTCGAGCAAGCTGGCTCAGAACAAGCAATTTGCGACGTAATCCACATAAACACGGCACGGCGGAGTACGTGGTTGTTATTCACTGATTGAAAAACGCAGTGCGCTTTGGAACATATGACACGGGGGAGGCAAGGGGAAAGGGGGGCTTGGGGAGCGGGAAGAGACAGTCTGTGAGCTGCAAATTGTTATGGTTACGCAGCAAAACCTGCCTGGGCTGTCCCAGGGAGCCGAGCACAGGGCACTGCAGGCAGGACAACTCTTTGCCCCCGTGGTTTCCAGCCACACCAGGGGGGGTTGGCCCCTGGGCACATCACTGCAGCCCCCGGCACCCACGCATAGAGCAATGCTCTCGTCCATCCCTCGGGAGGTGCGCTGGGCAATTGTTTTGCCTTCTGGGGAGCCCAGCAACTGCAGCCAACTCCAACATCAGATGTGAGCATCCACCATGGGGCTGCTCTGCCTCTCACACCCTCACTGGGGATGTGCCAGGGCCCAGTGTGAGGAGTCAGGAGGGCTGGATCCATCCCTGCTCACCTTCAGTCAGTCACTGTCCCCTCCCATCTGCAGGGTGATGTGCCCTTGGGGAACCTGCCATTGTACAGGGTCCCACCTCTGGAAGGGAGAGAATTCCAGAGACCACGCTCCTTCCCTCCCGCTGTGATTCACAGCTCAGGATGCTCCAGGAGCTCCCACCAATTGTGTCCATGTAAGCAGGCTGACAGGATGCTCAGGATTAAGCTCTTCACTGTTCTTCTAGTCATCAGCTAAGCTTGTGTGACCATGTCCAAGACTGTGTAATCAAAAGCTTCCCATGGCCCAACCATAATTGGTCAACTGGGCGCCCAATAAGCACAGCTCCTGTCCAGCCACAGAAATATCACCCTAGTTTTCAAGCAGTTCAGTGATCCAACATCCGTGGCCAAACACAGGCAGGGGTCATGTGATGGCTGGGTCCTGGCTGAAGGCAGCATTCTGACCACGGCTTGATGCAAACCAGCTCCTTCCTACTGTGGTCATATACTGAGGTCACGCTCTGGATCTACTCAGTTTCACCTCAGATTAAACACAAGAACAGAGCAAAATATCTGCTGAACCAGGTGAGCAACACTGGAGAGGACGGGACCTGCAAACACAGGTGGGTCACTTTCTCCTCCAGTCTGGAGAAGTTGTTATTTTCACCTCCCCCCTGGTATCTCCCCATCACAGGTGCCAGGCACAGAGGCTTGGTTTTCATACAGCCAGCCCGTCTCCACTACCCTGTAAAGAACAGACACTGCCTCACCTCTCCTTGCACGCACTGGGACAGTCACATCGATTTACACAGAAAGAAGACAGTGTGTAGTTCTCCCTACATCCTGCAGCCCATCACCACAGCATCTTGGCACCAGTAGGCCATCAGCTTCTTCTTCTGGCTGCCCTTGGACACATCCCTCTTTTCTGGGAAAGCACAAGTAATCCCCATGTGGAAGTGGCACACAGACAAGCCCAGCTGGACAGATGTGGCGAGACAAACCACCGCGTCTCAGGGGGGCTGCTGGCAGCGTTCAGGCATCTGTTACCATGTGAGGGGACGTCAGGCTCCACGTCTGCCAGGAGACACTCGCAAGGAGAAATCTGTCCACCCAGTGTTGGCAGAGCCAGAGCAGATGAGAGGGACAAGCAGGTCCTCCAGAAGGAGACACGTTCTCAGTGGTGTCCTTTCTCCAGGGGTATTTCTATCACAAACCCTCATAGATGTGCTGGTCCAATTCCAGGCTCAGAGCTGACTGTGCACTTCACGCTTGGAAAGCTCAGAGAACACAGACATCCATCTCATCACGTAGCTTGAGAGAGGCAGGTCTGCACCATGGACAGAAGAAATCAAGTCGTATGTCTGGAGCATCACATCCACAGTCACCCTGGAAGGGTTCAACTGGAGGAAACACTGGGTGTCTGCCTCTTGTAAGAGGACTGGAGGAACCAGACATATTGATAAATAAAACTGTCTCTTCCCTCTGTGCTCATAAAAACCAAAGCTAACAAGCTGGCTTGTGGTAAGTAAGAGACCTGGAAGGAGGGTATGAAGTAAGCATCTTAGTTTGTGCCTGGTTTAGCAGATCCTCACAGGCTTGTGGGCATCATGGATGCCCTAATGCCACTCAGCTCTCCAAAGGCTGTTGCCGATTCTTCTCCACTACTATGTACGTGACATAAACCGCCACTTAAAATCTTGGTCAGCAAACCTGCGTGTTAAACGGACAAGGGCTGGAACACATCGCTTGAAAAGAAAGGCCCAAACATTCAGAAACAAGAGACTCTGAGACCCAAACCCAAGATGCACATGGCACCAGCACCTCAAAGAGATTTCTGTCTGCACAGCAGCCTCAGTGCTGCACCTCAGCCCACACCGGGAGCAAGCCCAGGAGACCAGTCCTAGCTACCCCATAGAAAACACATCCTCAAACACTAAAGAATTAGAGACTTTGTTCTCAACAGGGCAGGGACTGAGAAAGAGCGTCCTTGCTCAAGGCTGGTCGCAGCCTGCACAGATCGCACCTTTCTCAGCAACTAAGCAGCAGGGAAGCTGGCAGGTCAAGTGGGCAAGGCGACATAAGTCAAAACCTCAGTGCTTCCATGGGGTAAGGGACATGTAATGCATTTCTCAGGGGGATAAGATTTAAAAAATATATAATTGCAATTCAAAACTGTTACTGGAAAAACCTTGGGTTTATTGAAAGCTCTTTAAAAATAAAGCAATTGAGACGTTTCATTTTGTTTTCTGGCCACTGCAGCATTGAGATTACACACTCAATGACATTTCTCCCTGGGGAAAACATGGGTTCATTTTTTGAATGGTACTGCGACATCACAGGGATGAGATGAGCAGAGCCCTGGTCTACTGAGTCACAACCTCCTCCTGACCTAGAGGAGGAGCTGCCCGAGACATGAACTGGATCCCTGCTCCTCAGGGAACCCTGGGCAGGGGTGATTCCCACTGTGGGGACGGGGAGCCAAGCAGAGGGCAGCAGCCAGATTCCCACTGTGGGGACGAGGTGCAGGGCCAGACAGGCCCCAGCAGACAGGAGAGGCACCTGCAAGGAGTAAAGGTAAAGGGATTCCAGGACAATTCTGCACATTTAAAACCCCAGAAGCACAAAACCAAGGGTCCTTCAAAGAAGATTGTACACAAATGACACCTCTAAGATAACTGCAGGGTCAGACCTTGTAAGGTCAAAGTGGTGAGAAGCCAAGAACCAGCAACAAACATCTGCTGCTTCTTTGAGATGCTCGGCCCAAGGGCACCAATTCCCCAGCCTCAGCCTGAAAGCTCAGAGGAAGTTGTTTAAAAAAACTGAATGCAGGAATTAAGAGTTTCCTACCAGAGTTGTGACACCTCCCAGCAGCTTCCAATTTAATGGAAAATCCATGACACAGATCCCAAACTTCTGGGCAAATCCCTATTTATGCTCTACTGGATGACTTTCAAACCCTCTCCTTCCAGCTAATGCTACAGGCAGCCCCAATAAGCCCACTGATGTGCTCAGGTGATAAGGTTTCTCCTTCGCTCAAACACAAACCCCTCAAAGAAACCTGCTAGCAGCAGGACAGGAGGCAGAGCCCCACCACAGCCCCTCTGCCCTGTTAATGCACAAGCCAGGGATGCTGCCTCCAGCTCCATCCTCCCAGCAGCACCCAAGACCTTGTACCACCTCACCCTGCTCGCAGCCACGGTTTGTTAGCACTGAGGAAACCTCCGGCCTCTCTCTGCCATGACTACCCCATTTCCACCATGACCTCTCACCCTGCACCATCAGACCCTGGCAGGCTGCCCTGCTACAAAGCCGATGCGTATCTGTCACCATCACTGCTGCAGATGCAGTAACCAGAGCGCTCTCAACAACCAAAAGCAAGATGCTGGCAGCCTGAGCAGCAATCCAAAACCCTACAATTCAGTGAGAACCACTGCTGCTCCTTGCTGAGGTTTCACACAGAGTTAGCACCAGGCTGCCCTGGTCTCCCTGCAAGAGATCTCCCAGTCGCAGCAGCTCCAGGGCTGGGGCACATTGTGGGGGACAGGGTGGACCAGGCACGTGCATCAGGCAGAGCATGCAAAGCTTCTTTCCTTTCTGGAGCTGCTTCCTTTCCAACTCAGAAGATGATTTGACTCTTCATCTCATTTCTCGGAGGCTGTTGGCAGGTCTTGGGTGCTGTTTCACCTGACACAGTGTGGGGGCTGGGCCATAGGAAGTGTCTCTCTCTGGGCAGACAGATGAGAGTCTGCAAAACGCACATGGAACCCAACCTGCGTTTTCCAGGGTTTCCTCAGCAGAGGTTTCCCCTGCCCTCTGAGGAGTAAGGCAGGGAGACAGATGAAAGGTCTACACGGGGCTCTGCTACGCTCCCCCTGTGCAGTGTCAGAACCCAAGGACAAAGCATCAACAAACAAGAAAAAAACAGAAAAATAAAAAAAATAGAGGAAGGAAAGGAAATGAAACATCTTTTGGTCGAGGAAGCACCAGTCCAGTTACTGCCAATCTTTAGAGCAGAAAGGGAGCAAAGGGTTTGACCCTGGTGACTCAAAGGAAAAATAATGAGTGCTACCTCCTCAAACAAGGAAGCGGGCTTTGACACGTAGCAGAGAGCACTAATTCCCCTGTGACCTCTCCTTTACACACCCGGGGATGATTAGTACCCCCTCCACAAGGCATTTCCAAATTGCAGCTGCTGAGGACTATGAGCCGACTGCTCTGCACTGCTCTGGCAGGGATGCCTCCCTCCACCACACCCCTTGGCCAGGGCAAAGCAAGAGCCGCTTTGTCAGACCAGGGCTGCCCTGCTCCGATCCTTGCAGCAGCAGTGCTGTGGACACCTTTTCCCAGCACCCTTCCCCAGGACTCAGCCCCTCAGGGGCTGTTTTCAGCCACTGCTCTAGCAATCCTACATTTGACTTATAGCTGGATTTAGCTAGATGAGGGGGTAGCCCCAAGTTGACAACTTTGTTTTTCTCAGCTTCTCTGTGCATGATCGAGACAGAAATAGGATGTGTGCGAGTCCCGATACCTGCAGGTCACCGCAGCTGTGACCAGGCTGCACTCACAGAGCACCCTCCAGCACACTGCTCTGCCCACGGTGAGCTGGGACACAGGAGAGCCACTCCAGCATCCATCCCTCCCACGCAGCACTGCGAGGCTGGCTGGCCAGGCAGCAGCCCCACAGCCCCAGCAGATGAAGCCGTCAGCATCCCAAACTGAGGCAAAGCTGTGCTGGAGCCCCCTCTACCACCCAGCTCTGCTGCAGCGTGTGAGGAAGGAGCCTAAGGGTTAAGGCTTTGTGTGTGTGTGTCTGCCTGCAGCTTCAGTCCTCATCTCAGCTGCTTTGCTTCCTGCCTTGGTGCGGTGCCAGAGGTCTGGGCCAGCAGCATGCTTCCTTCTGAGGGCTTACACACACACACAAGGTGCCACACTCGCCACCCAGGGACATCTGGCCCGGCTCCCGCTCCCCACAGCGTGAGGTGACACTCACCAGCTCCACCTGGGGCCCCAGTCCTTCCAGGATCCGGTGGGCAGCCTCTGCCTTCTTCTGCAGGGAGGAAATGGGAGAGGGGAGAAGAAAAGTTATTTCTGCCACCAGTTACAGTCCCAACCTTCTGCTCCAGGTCCCTCCTGTGCCAAAACCCTGTCCCCAGATCCCTGCAGAACCACTGCGAATCCCACTCTCGCCTGAAAGTGGGTGGAAAGATTCAGCTCAGCCTCTGGCCCCACAGGTAAGCCCCATGGGCAAAAGGCTCCGGCACTCGTGTTCTCACAGCTTTAATGAATCCAAGTTGTGCCCAGGACATCACCCAGACCCCTCTGGGTGCCAGGCAGGGATCACACCCGTTACCTCCGCACAGCCGCCGTGTGAAGAGGAGGGAGGGCGAGCCGGTGCGCACACAGAGATGCCCTTTCTAGGATTCATCGCTTCACAAGCATGTGATCGTTTGATATGAGCTGCCCTTGGCTCCTGTCTTGCTCTCGCTCCTCTCCCCCTCCCTGACGCAGAGGAGCCCTTCTCTGCCCCCTCCGCCCCCAGCCAAGCTACCTAGTGCTTATTAGAGTTAAAAAAACCACCCCGGAACACGTGTCAGGGGCTGTGCGGTGGTTACTAATTAAACAGGCCTGCAAAAAAGACATGGGTTGGTTGCAGCAGGAGTCTAAATAAAAGATGACACTTTCAGTAAACAGCACTTCCTCGCAAAGCCAGGCTTTTCACTGGGGGTTACTGAGAGTCTGATAAATGCAGAGAGCTGCACAGAGCTCAGCCAATAAAGCCAAGTACCTGGCAGCAAGAGGGGGCGAGGAGATGGATTTTCAGAGGTGTTTGTTCAATAAACTTGGCAGTTTTGGCTATATTAGGGTAGAGGGGAAGACAAAATCCACAGCTGCATAAAAGGGGCACTGTGCAGGGCAGACGCTCCCCAGCACACAGAACAGGCTTGGGAGCTGGGTGCAAGGAGGAAGGGAAAATCCCAGCATAGTCACCATTTTAACCCAATAAGCACCAGAACCCCGCTGGAGCTGCAGGATGGGAGCTGAGCCCCAGGGGTGGGGAGCTGGGCAGGGCTGGGCGCTGGGTTCCCTGGCAGAGCCACCAGGGCTTCAACAAACCCCAGGTGAAGACCCTCCCAGGGCAAGGAAGGGATTTCAGCTCTGGGGCTCTGGCTCACGTTGCTCCTTAGCACCCCACACACTGAGCTTCCCAGGGTCTCAGCACAGGGGATGCCTCACCAAGAGCTGGCGCATCGCCCTGCCGGCTTGCCCCCGCGTCTGCCTCCCTCCATGGGTTTCCCAAAGCTTCACCTACCCCCCCGCTGCCAGCCAGTCCTCAGAAGCGCCAATGCAGCCGTTCGATGTGCAAGCTCCTCGCTGGGGCTTTGTACACCCACACAACCTCATCTGCCAGTGTGCACTTTTGCAGAGCTGGCCCCGGAGCAGCTGCGTGAGTCACCCTGCGCGCAGCCAAGCTCAGGGCCCCGGCGAAACAGCCCTGGCCCGGCTGCAAAACCCGTGCCAGGTGCCTCACCACGACAAGGACTTATTTCCAGCTCCTCTATTTACCGCACGCTCGGTAGGATAAAAAAGCTTTATTTCAATTTAGAAGCAACTTCAAGGATGCTATGGGAGATGTAACCACAAAGCATGCCTGCTCTGGCACCGTCCCCACATGATGCTCACAGCAGCCCTGCTCTTAGTGCATCCCCGGCTGCTCATCAGCAGAGCTCCCGCGCAGCAGCCCTCGGGGCTCACACATGTCCCGATCGCTGCATGTACCTTACAGGCAAGGACACACAAACACGAGAGGCAGAGCAGCCAGCAATGCTGTGACAGGAGCCCAAAGCGCAGCTGGAGCCAGTCTCTGCCCCTCTGGCCTCTCCCAGTCCCTGCTCAGGACCACGGGTGGGGCGATGCTGCCAGGGATGTGCAGATGGTGCAGCTCCCCAGAAGCTCTCTCCCACGCCACCAGCACGCTGCTCACCACGCTGCTCAACACGCTCCTGTCCAGGGTGACCAGTGGTGAGATGCTTGCAGGGACCACAGGGAAAGTTTTTCACAGAAAGGGTCATTGGACACTGGCAGATGCTGCCCAGGGAGGGGGTTGATTCACCGTGCCTGGAGGGGTTTAAGGGATGGGTGGACGAGGTGCTGAGGGACATGGGTTAGTGTTTGATAGGAATGGTTGGACTTGATGATCCAGTGGGTCCTTTCCAACCTAGTGATTCCATGATTCTACAATTCTGTGAAAGCACGGCCACCCAGGCAACAAAGAGGGCTCTTTGGAGAGCAAGTGAACCCCAGAACAACGCCGGGGAGGGGCTGGGAAACAGCTGTGACAGACGGAAGCGCCTGCGGCTCAGGTTCCAGGGAAAGAACCGTGTGTTTACATACAGCAACTACATTTTCTGCACTGCAATAAACTGCTCCCAACTCATCTCCCATGCCAGATTGCTGGCAGCACAAGGGTGCTTTGGCACAAAAGGGAAAGGAGGGACTGGCCACACCTGATCCAAGGGGGAAGCAAAGGGATCTTTGGCACCGGGACCTACAAAGCACAGTGCTGTAGATTCATGTCAATAACGTGAAGCCTGAGGGATGAGAGACATGTACCTACCCTCCTCATAAAATACCACAACTGTTACAGAGTCCATGCCTCCTGCACATAAGATTCCTTCTCTAGAAGGAGATTTCCTGCTGGGTTCATGAAGATGGGACAGCCCTGGTTAATGCTGCCCCTGGCCCTGCCATCCCCAAGGATGCTCCAGTTGATGCTCCAATTAAACCCCAGCAAACGCAGCCTGAGGAAGAAACCAAAGAGCTGCACAGCCCAGCCCAGCTGCCCCTTGAAGCATTAAGACATTTCCACTGCTGCACATCTGATTCTATCAATGAGAACTCACCCCTCAGAAATACTCATCAAGCAGCAGAGAACTCTCAGGCAGAGCTTAATAGTCTGGTCTCTATAAGCTATAAAATCCGCTCACCTCAGAGAGCATCAGTAGGGTGGTGTTTGGAAGCTTTAAACAATTAAAACCACAGGGTAAGATTTTCAAGGGGGGTCATTAAAACTGCTAGAAAAGACACTGCATCCACTGCCAAGACTGTGATGTGGCCAATCACCCTCCTGTCCCCCACTGTCTGCCAGCGAGCGGGAAGCATCAGCTTACCTGGATATTTTCTGGTGTGTACCTTGGACAAAAATCAGCCCCCTGACCAGCCACAGGCAGTGTAGTTGTGGGAAGAGGATTGCAGCCCAAGGTCAAGGCAGAGGGTCCCACCAAAGCGCCACTCTCCTGGGCGCCAGCGCTGGTGAAAGGGGCCCTGGCAGTGGTGGATGGCGCTGGGAATCGATGATGCTGGAGGCCCGTGTGTACGATGCGATTAACTTCGAGAAACAGCCAAGTGTGTTCAGCTGCTGCATTTGCCATGTTTAGACAACTTAATGAGACAACCCAGAGGCA
Organism: Piaya cayana; assembly: GCA_013389865.1. NCBI lineage: Eukaryota > Metazoa > Chordata > Aves > Cuculiformes > Coccyzidae > Piaya > Piaya cayana. The sequence continues at coordinate 5,099 of WAAB01003240.1, read as the reverse complement.
AATCACCACAGGCAGAACATGTGGCGAATCAAGAAGAATGACATAATTTGTCTTGCATTAACCGACTGTAACGTACGCATCTCCAGAACGAAAGATCAGGAGGGGAAACTATTCCAAGCACGTCATATCTTTGTATGTACACAAAGAAATGCCTCTATCTTGAAAGCCGCCCAATTAACACTTGACACCCACTGTAATTGCTGAAGTTCCTTGCTGCATTTATCAGGTCATAGTGGGACTGTAATGAGCTGTCTGAAAGACCACGCAGACCAAGGTGGGAGCTGGCAGCAGAACTGGGAAGGACGTACTATGCCAGCAGAAGGTTCCCAGCGCCCTGGGGCTCATCCTGGAGGGCAGACAGACACACGGAGGCACCTCCCTGCCTGGGGACCCAGCTAGCCAGAAGCCTTGCTGGGGAATTCAGGCATCATTCAGGTGCAAGGGCAGCCCCTACCTCCCCCCACGGACAGCCCTGTTAAATCCTTCCCTTTCCACCGGCACAGCCACCTAGTGCTCGGTCCCAATACTGGGAGACCAGTGACTGACCCTGCAGAACGAAACCAGAGGTTTCATCCTACGTCTGCTGAATAACCCCACTACCACCGGCAGTCCCTCCCTGTTATTTAGCAGAAAGACATGGACATCAGGAAGCAAATCCAACCATTACTTCTGGTGAGATGCATGAAGTTCCCCACCGCTTTTATAGTCCCCCTGCAGCTTCACGGCAAGTAGCTAATGATCCCCTTTCCTGATTCAGATTGCTGCAGCCCTGGGAGCAGCGGCATTTGCCGAAAGACTGAAGCCCCAAGGTTGACTTTTGCTCCCATTTCCCATCAGTCACTTCACTCTCGTACGGCGCCTCTGGGGCTCACACCGACACAGGCCAACCACGGGCATTCCCAAGGGCACAGACACCACCACCTCTGGAGAGTGTTTAGGCACAACGCAGATAAAGTGGGGAAGCCCATCACATTTTAGTCCTCCACACGCATTTTTCAGAAGGATCAAGGTGTCTCAAGAAGCGCAGCTGAACCTCAAACACTGATCTACATCACTGTGAGGCCCACTGATGCAAAAAGGGACCCATAGATGTGGTATCTGCCCCCAAAAACTCTCCTTCCCCATCTCCCCATGGCCGGGGCACAGGCAGGCAGNCCACAACCTCCTCTCAGGTAGTTGCAGAGAGCAATGAGGTCTCCCCTCAGCCTCCTCTTCTCCAGGATAAACACCCCCAGCTCTCTCAGCCGTTCCTCATAAGGCCTGTGAAAGGATGTGCTCTTACCCCGTCTCACGCTCCTCCAACAGGCCTGAAGCTAAAGATACTTTCCTCAACAACAGTAACCTCCCTGCAGACTTCAAGAATGTCAATTCTCGCCTAAAACGCATTTGGCTTCCAAAACAAACTCCAGCCCCTTGCTTTCCTTCTGAAGAAACCTAAAATAGGCTTGGGAGGGGGAAGCGGGTAGGAGAGCAACTTCCCGGCCATGTGAGCTCCCATGGGGATGACGAGCCCACCCCACAAGGCAGCGGAACATCCAAAACCAGAGAAGGGAGAGTCTGGGATTTTGCGTGGGCTCTTCTTAAAGCAAAGTTTAAAAATGGAAGAGAAGGAAACACAAGAGTTATTTTGAGAAAGCGGATCTGAAATTAGGAGGCGGCATTTTCTTGGACCGACTCCAGCCATCGCTCCATGCACTGCAAAGCTGCTGCAGCTGAACCACGCTCCCGGGGTTATTTATAGCAGGCCGTAGGCAGCAGCGCTGGGGAAGGGAAGGGTTTCTATTTGGACCAGGCTTGTCCTGCATGGAGATAAGCAAAGCCCTTGGAGAGGCAGGAGAGCTGCACACAGGGCGGTGCTGGGAGAAATTCCTGTCCCAGCAGCAGGAGCTCCCGGGGGCAGGTGGAGCTGCAGGAGTGGCTCAGCAGAGAGGCAGCTGGAGCTGGACTTCGTTTAAACCAAAATTCGGGAGAAGTGTGGCTGAGGTCAGCAGAAATCATGGAAACCCTCAGGCGAGACACCTTTTTACATGAAGCAGAAAGGCAAACAGTCTGGGGGCATTTAAAGGCACTGCCTCTGTGCCAAGATTTGCCAGGACCAAGCCACAACCTGGCAGTGCTGGTGTCACGGGGAATAAGGTTTTCATTCCTACGCCCACAGATACTAATTTTTACCCCTGTAAAACTCAGCACCCTCTCTCCAAGAGCCAACCCACACCAACTATTTGCTGCTCTTCCCACAAAGCACACGGAACGAGCCCTGGCACTGCGGGAGGGAAAAGCAACTTTCCTCCCTCTCCCCAGCTCCCACAGCCAGCAGCGATGGTCACTACCAGTGCTCCCCACACTGCAGTTGCCCGAGGATGTGTGCCATCCCCTGTGCTGTCCTTGAACCCAAACATCGCTGAGCATCAAGAGACATGAGCCAGCCTCATTGGAACGTGCCAGGCTCCTCTCACCTGGCCCAGGGGCTGAAGGTCTCCCGGGTGCCCATGGGATGTGGGTACCCTGCACGCTTCCCGCTGCCCTGTGCCTGGCTGGACCCATCTCCCCACAACACCAGTAGCAACAAAGCCCTATCCCCAAGGATCAGGCCGGCAGATTCATTCAGTGCTTGTTATGAATGCCTAATCATAAATAGTAAGAAAAATGAGGAAATAGGTCACATTAGAGCCGTGTGTGAATAGCAGATCCCCCCCTTACCCTGTGCATCGTGTGACGAGCCAACTCATTTTAGTTGCTAGCAGGTTTCTGGCTTTGGCAGTCATTGCCAGCCAGTTTCTGCGGTCGACTCACCCATACTCTACCCACAGCCAAGGGGTGAATTCGGCGTCACAGGTGGGTTTCCACTCGCACACTGACCTAGCGTCACGCTCTGTCATCCCCAAGTTTACAGTGCCTGTCGAAGGCACATTGATTTTAAAGCAAGGTGCTAACAAGGCTCTGCCACTGCAAAACTTCTGAAAACATTGGCCTTTAAGAAATCAAAGTCTCTGCACTTGAACAGTTACAAGAAAGTTCTGGTCACCAAACCCAGGGATGTGGAGCCACACGGTCTCTGCTGCTGACAGATTCGGGTTCTCTGCACTTCTCACCCTTATTTCGAGGATCTGAAAATGCAGGACATGGCATTATCTGGCCTGGGTTAGTTGCAGATAAAGCTTCTAAGTCAATGTACCTACTGGGAACTCCAGATCGAGAAGCAGATGTTAAAAATAGACATCAGGATCATTAGAAAACCCATCAAAACCAAAAAGATTCTCAATGACTCCAGGCTAAATGTTTTGATTTTGTCTTTTTGGAAATCTTGCCATCAAGCAGAAGTGTTTACAGCACCCAACCTCTGACCTTCCTCGTTCCCCTCTGGACCATCTGAAAGCCTGTTGTGCATCATTGAGCCACGACGAGGCAACCCCAGAGTAAAGGTTACTAGAAACAAACTGATCGAGGCCTTTTCAGTAGCTAAATAGGAAATGCCACCACCCCGACTACCACATAAACTAGAACTTGAAAAAAGAAAACCCGGCAGATTTAATGCTCAAAAGCAGTTTCACTGATAAGGTTTTATTTACTGCACCAGCTCTGTGCTGGCGATGCAGCCCGATTCTTCCTTTTCTAATGTAAATCAGGAGTTCATAGAAAATCAGAGTTATACAGACATAAAATCCCTCTGGGATCTGAGTCACACTCGGTGCCTTTGAGTAGTTAACAGCTAGATTATACTTTGCAATGCTAAAAGCGTTCGTTTATTTATTCTCTTATTTATGGATGGGGCATTAATGCTTTATGAAGGTATTCGAGGAGGCTAAACGGATAGCTAGGAACGCGCTCCGCACCGACAGAACAGCAGCAGGGGGTGGAAAAAGTTCAAAACAACCCTTTGAATTCCAATTTTACAGTAGAATGCCGAATTCATAGATAGATAGCTGTGCCCTTTTGAGGGAACAAGCATCGAGACAGAAAACGAATTAAAATTTAATCTTATTGATTTCCACCAACTCAATCCCAAGAGCGAGACAGACAGTGCTGCCTGCTCCCACCACCTGCACTGCATCAAACACAGTTTTTGGAGGGCTGACAGCAGAGCAGGGATGGGCTTGCGTGGCTATGAGCCATTGGGCACCCATGATGTGCGGGGTGAGATGTACCCCAGCCCTTGCCACGCCGTGGCAGGACCTGTCCCAGTCACAGCACGCAGCGTCCCCTCTCTGGCATGGCAGAGGAGAGCAAAGTCACGCTGTGTCCTGACGCGACCTCTCCCTCTCTGATAAATGAGCTCAATGTTTTAGAGAAAAGCTGACATGTGCTTGTTTGTAGGGGCAGGTCTGATACAAGGGTGAAGGCTCCTTTTTATCTGGTCTTCAAGCAGGAAACCCACATGGTTCCGGTGCACAGCAGGTCTGCAAAGAGCCCCCAACCCATGGATCCGGCTTGTGGAGAGCAGGTGATGGGTATGTGCAGGCTCTGTGTCATCACCATGGTTGGAGAGAAGGCACAAACACACCTGTGAAGCCAGTGGGGTCTTTGGACACTCACAGGACTTGGAGAAGAATTCACTCAGCAAAGTCACGCGTCGGTGGGCTGCTGGCACGGTCAGGATGGCCATAGCACAGCAGCTGCCAGGACACGCTGACAAGGAACGCTCAGCCAGCCCAGCATCCCAGGGAAGGCAACGGCAACACTGCTCACCTCCCTGGGACCTGGAAATTTNACGGCAACACTGCTCACCTCCCTGTGCTTACCGAGGGACCTGGAAATTGCCATTTAAAGCACAAAAACATCTTCAATCCCAGGTATGCACAATCGATTTCAGGGGTAAACGGATGCAAGGAATCCCATGGACACCCCAGCAGAATAAAGTCACAGCTAAAAATATGCAGAGAGGATCTGCCCTGATTATGGGGATTTGAGGTAAAGGTGGTTAAAGTCTCTCGATAGAATAATGCATCCCGGAGGGGGAAATTAAAGCCCACAAGGAGGCCGTGCCACACCGCCACCACTGGAGAGATGCCAGATCCAGCAGGGATCAGCTTCCCCCTGAACAAGAGACACTAAACGTCACTCACACAGTTTAATTTAGATCACAGAATCCTAGAATGGTT
>WAAB01003239.1:0-32478 GCA_013389865.1 Piaya cayana | reverse complement strand
CCCTGGGTCTGTCCCCGTTGATTTGAGGGGTGCGGGGTCCCCCCAGCCCGGCCGGGGTCCCCGTCCCCTCTTTGGGGCGCAGGCTCGCTCTCCGCTGCTGTTTTGCAGAAGTGGGTGTGCCGGGGAGACGGCTCAACAGGTCTCGACACATTTTGCTCTGAAAACTGCACTTTGGGAAGGAGAATTTATCAGAATCGAGCAGTTTTTTTGAGCATTCGCAGCTTTTTTTTTTTTCCGTCTCTGGCAGAACCTCTGATTTTTGACACGTTTCCTTCGCTGGATGGTTTGCTGCTTTTTTTTTTTTCTTTTTGACGTTGGGCAAATCGTCAAAAGGAATAACTACATTTTTCCTTCCTCTTCGTGTTAAAAGGGAGGAAAAAAAGGCAAAAGTGGAGGCAGACGGATCCAATCCCTGCTGTGGTGCCCCCCTTGCCAGCCCAGCAGTGTCCGTGTCATCTGTGCTCCGTGAGGTTCTGGGGGGCTGCCCCATTCCCTTGCATAGATTCATGGAATCACCAGGTTGGAAGAGACCCACTGGATCATCAAGTCCAACCATTCCTATCAAACTCTAACCCATGTCCCTCAGCACCTCGTCCACCTGCACCTTAAACCCCTCCAGGGAAGGCGAGTCAACCCCCTCCCTGTTCAGCCTTTTCCAGTGACCCTTTCTGTGGCTTATNAAGACTCTTCTTTTGTGAACACACTTTTAAATCCCAATTCAGCTTGGGTTCTTGACACAGCAAATGCAAGATCTGATCTGGGGAACCGGTGGCTGACATATGGTTCACCAAACTTTTACTTAAAGAGGGGAAAAAAAAACTATTTTGCTGTAATGTTCACAGGGGTGTAAGGATCGCACCAAGAAGGGCTTTTGCCTTGAGCAGCTCCCGCTCGGACACTGTTACCCAGGCCAGAGCTCGCTGGGGCGACCTTAAAATTCTTACACGTGGGGACCTCTTGTTGATCACAGCCTTAACTTTGGCACTGAGAAGGCAGCAGCGCTCGTCCGCAGGCTGGAGAAAATGGGCGGCAGAGCTGGCTGGTTTATCATTAAGGCAACCATCAACTTGTTTTGAGCACTTCTGGCTCACTCTGCTTGGTGGATAATCCCCTGGCTGGCCTTTAACTTTTGGGTATTGCCCCCTCGTCCGGACTCGGTGAGGGGGGGGAACTGATTGCTCTTGGTTGTTTGCTGAGAGCTTAGGCCGCAGGCGAGCAGTGTAGGCAGCTTGCCGAAGAATTTACAGTTATTCTCCAAACATTTTTGCGCTGTGCTGAAAATAAATGTAGTAAATACAAGCAGATGAAACTCGGAAGATTTGTTTTCAGTGTTAAGACGTGCGGAGAATCTGTTGGGAGTGATGCTTCTAAACCCACCGGGAGAGATTCTCTCTCCCGGTGGGTTCAGAAGCATCACTCCCAACTCAGGAGAGGTGTAAATATCCTTCTCCCCTGCTCTGCTCAAGATGTCATTTAATGCCAGGGAAGTTACCTTCTCAGATCTGTAAATTTTGTACTTTAATAGTTCTTACGCTTCCTTTCTTGCTAGGAAGGGCGAGAGAGCTAGAGGAGCATTCAGAAAGATGCCTTGTACTCCAGTCTGGTTCCGAGTTGCTTGCAGGCAGGCTCACCGCTCCATCCGGGTTTAGCAAAGCTTTAAAATACACACTTCCTTGTTACCAGTCAGAGATAAAACAAACCAAACCAAAAGAAAAAAAAAAAAACCAAACTAACAAACCAGTGGGTTTGAGAAGGCTGTGGCGCAGGTCACTTTGTAGCTTGATTTGCCGTGCTCCCATTCTCAGAGCGGCTAAACCAGGTTTGCCAGGCTGATGATTTAGGCTTCTTTTTTTTTTTTTTTTTTTTTATCATTTATTAAAATACCCTCGCTGCGCTAACTTTGAATGCTTCTGATCTTTTTATAGCTGATGTTAAAGTAATGGATTCCAAAGAATTGCTTAACTCGTCGGATCAAGACGAAACAAGGAAAAATGCGCTCGTCAGTACCAAAGGAGGGATCGTGATGGACTTCCATCCACCCTTCAGGGGTGGAGCTACTGTACCAGCCCCTGTGTCTGCATCTCCTCTCCCCGCGTCTTCTCAGTCGGACTCCAGTCAGCAACCTGCTTTGGCTGACTTTTCGAAAGGATTAGTAAACAATGTGCCTCAGCCAGACCTCTCCAAGGCGGTGTCGCTCTCGATGGGACTGTACATGGGTGAAACAGATGCAAAAGTGATGGGAAACGACCTTGGATTTTCGCAGCAGGGCCAAATCGGCGCCTCTTCTGGAGAAACGGACTTCAGGCTCCTGGAAGAAAGTATTGCAAGTTTGAACAAGTCCTCGAGCCTGGCCGAGGACGCAAAGGGAGCAGTATCTTCCGAGGGGCCGCTTGAGCCAGATTTCCCCGGCATGGCTGGCCGCAACGTCCCTTTAGAGTCGGGAACTGCCGTCCAAAACCAGGTTGGCTCAAATGGTGGCAACTTGAAATTATTCTCTGAAGACCAAAGCACCCTGGATATTCTCCAGGATTTAGAATTGCCGCCGGTATCGCCCGGCAAAGAGCCCAACGGGAGCCCGTGGAGGCTCGACCCCTTGCTAGATGACAGTGGCTTGCTGTCCCCTATATCTGCAGACGATGCCTTTCTCCTGGAAGGAAATCTCGGTGAAGACTGCAAGCCTCCTGTTTTATCTGACACTAAACCTAAAATTAATGACCGTGGTGACCTTTTATCGAGTTCCAAAATGCCGATGCCTCAAGTGAAAACAGAAAAGGAAGATTTCATCGAACTCTGTACTCCTGGCATAAAGCAGGAAAACATGGGCCCAATTTATTGCCAGGCAAACTTCTCTGGGTCTAACCTGCTGGGTACTAAAGTCTCTGCCATATCGATCCACGGTGTCAGCACATCGGGGGGACAGATGTATCACTATGATCTGAATACTCCGTCGCTCTCACAGCAGCAGGATCAGAAACCAATTTTTAATATCATTCCATCTCTTCCTGCCAGTTCGGAAAATTGGAATAGGTGCCAGGGATCGGGGGATGAGACGTTGGCTCCTTTGGGAACGCTTAGCCTCTCTGGCAGACCTGCTTTCTCTAATGGCTACTCAAGGTAATTGGTTTTTGTTGATCTTTATTAAAATATTACAAATATGTTTAGCACAACTGCACGCATGCTGGTTTGTTTGCATTTTTTTTTCCCCCTTTCGAAGATAGTTGTCCCTTTTCCGTCTGCTCCGTGCGGCTGTCGATCATTGCTGGGGTGTGTTTATTCCAGAGTTCGGTAGTAGCTTTAGCCAAGTGCTCACAATTATCGATATTAAAGGGTTGAAAATAGGGGAGCTGGCGTGCTTGTGAAATAAATAAATAAAAATACAAATTCCAAGATAGAACCTAGAGGGAAAATGGAGTTTGTGGTAGAAGGATCCATATGCAAGGCTTTACTTCCATAGGAGGAAGTATTTAAGTGTATACGAAAGCTCCCTCATTCTCAAGGGTCAGAGGATACATCTTTGTGGGCTTTTGTTTTTTTTTTTCTTCCTCATGTTACTTAAGTTATGCACAAAAATAACTTAGTTGCTGGGTAAATGTCTAGAACTATGCTTTAAGCTGAACTAGAGCTTTAGCTTTGCTTGGTATTGCATTTACCTTACATGGACAAGGAGATTCTGAGTAGGAAATACTGAGCTGCTTGTTTAACAACTGCATTTAAAGGAACATGAATATCTGCAGAAAGGTTTAAACGTACCTGGAATTTAACTCTTAAGGGGGAGGGCTGGCTTTGGTTTTGAGAGCAGGGGGGTTGAGGGGAGCAGCTTTGTACCTCTTGCAAGGAGCTTTGTAGCAGAGTTTTCTCCAGCAGTTGCTGGTGCAGCTATTCCAGGGAAAAGCTGCTGCTCTGCCCTTCAGGGGGTGATGGTCAGCGCTGGTGCCAGCTTTCTCAGCGGGCAGCGTGTGCATCTGCTCTCGCAACTGCGCACGGGGTCCAGTTTCAGTGGGAGCACTCGCCTCTCCTGCTTTTTCCTTCACTGCTGAGCGCTGGACGCAGACCCACACCAGCAGCGTTTGGTCTCGGTGGAGGAGGCAGCTTTTGCTGTTTCTCTGGAAGCTTAGAAAATGGCTCTTCCAGTCCATGTACGTAAAACCAGATATCGTAGGCTTTTAGTGAAGGATCTGCTTTAGCTTTCTTTTTTATTGCCCCACTGACAGTCGATCCCCAGAGTCTCAGGGCTGGTCCCGGGGCTCTCCCCACGCGTTGCTTGCTCTATTTTCCCACGCCTGGAATGAGGTGTGTGAGGATTTCTTCTTTGTTTCAGGGAGATAACTTTTAACTTGCTTTCATGCCGAATTTCATTTGTAGTTTTTGATTTTTGCAGTGGACGCGTGCGTTTTCTTTCTTTGAGGTGTTTAAAGCAATTTGTCGCGTAGGGGATTCAGAAAAGAAAGCTGGAATTTGTGGTTAAATTTCAGTTTGATATATGAATATTGAACATACCTTATTGTTTATTTTGACAGGGTAGGAATCCTTTATACTGACTTTTTGCATAATCAGTCCAACTTCTCATGGTGGTTTTAGTTTGCTTCATGAGGGTGGTTTTAGTTTGCTTCATGAGGGTGTTTTTTTCTTGCAGGGGGATTTATTTTGCTGTCACTCCATCTTTAATGACACTATAAAATCTGTATCAAACCAAAAAAAGAACCGTTTCTGCGTTCGGGAGGTGGATTCCAGTAACTGCTTAAGCAGATCCCTCGTAGATAATGGAAACCTCGCTTTCTGAGACGACTTCTGTAAAGTTCCCGCGTTGATTTTCTTTACAGATATTTCAACGGAGCCACGCGCATTCCGAAGGGAACGGTGCACGCGTAGGCGCGCGTCCCCGCGCTTGGGGAATTCCGTAAACCCAAATTTTTTACATAATCGTGTGACTCACAACATGATGAAAGACCCTCGAGCTGCTGCTGTGTGCAGGGTAGATCGGATCCTGGGGGGCGAAGGGCAGCTGGGTGGGTGGGAGAGCTGGCAGGACCCCTGGCACAGCTCCTGTCGGAGGCGAGGGAGCATCCTTGGCTTCAGAGGCACGATCCTGCCACCCCCCTGGGCAGCAGGATCGTGCCTCTGAAGCTCTGTGCTGCCAGCAGTTGCGTTCATGCCTCCTGCCATCTCCTCTTAGATTTTCCTGCTTTCTTTTCCCTTCAGATAATTTTTTTCCTTAATTTAAGGAACACGTAAAGAGCCGTAGGGTGGCTCCGGGTTGAGGTTTGCTTAGAAACGCATTATTTCTAGCATTTCCAAAAGTTAATTTTGCCTCCCAGGGATTTTTTACGCACAAAAGCATTCAATCCAATTCTAAAAAATNAAGCAATTTGTCGCGTAGGGGATTCAGAAAAGAAAGCTGGAATTTGTGGTTAAATTTCAGTTTGATATATGAATATTGAACATACCTTATTGTTTATTTTGACAGGGTAGGAATCCTTTATACTGACTTTTTGCATAATCAGTCCAACTTCTCATGGTGGTTTTAGTTTGCTTCATGAGGGTGGTTTTAGTTTGCTTCATGAGGGTGTTTTTTTCTTGCAGGGGGATTTATTTTGCTGTCACTCCATCTTTAATGACACTATAAAATCTGTATCAAACCAAAAAAAGAACCGTTTCTGCGTTCGGGAGGTGGATTCCAGTAACTGCTTAAGCAGATCCCTCGTAGATAATGGAAACCTCGCTTTCTGAGACGACTTCTGTAAAGTTCCCGCGTTGATTTTCTTTACAGATATTTCAACGGAGCCACGCGCATTCCGAAGGGAACGGTGCACGCGTAGGCGCGCGTCCCCGCGCTTGGGGAATTCCGTAAACCCAAATTTTTTACATAATCGTGTGACTCACAACGTGATGAAAGACCCTCGAGCTGCCGCTGTGTGCAGGGTAGATCGGATCCTGGGGGGTGAAGGGCAGCTGGGTGGGTGGGAGAGCTGGCAGGACCCCTGGCACAGCTCCTGTCGGAGGCGAGGGAGCATCCTTGGCTTCAGAGGCACGATCCTGCCACCCCCCTGGGCAGCAGGATCGTGCCTCTGAAGCTCTGTGCTGCCAGCAGTTGCGTTCGTGCCTCCTGCCATCTCCTCTTAGATTTTCCTGCTTTCTTTTCCCTTCAGATAATTTTTTTCCTTAATTTAAGGAACACGTAAAGAGCCGTAGGGTGGCTCCTGGTTGAGGTTTGCTTAGAAACGCATTATTTCTAGCATTTCCAAAAGTTAATTTTGCTTCCCAGGGATTTTTTACGCACAAAAGCATTCAATCCAATTCTAAAAAATTTGTTTGGGTTTGGTTTGTTGGGTGTTTTATTTTTTCCTTCTTTTTTTTCTGGCATTAAGTAGAGGCAACTCCATGTTCTTTTTAAAACGTCGGAGGGTATTAATGAAGCCTGGCTCTGGAGCAGGAATTCTCCTTCTTCCTGGACTTTGAAAGGAATATTTGGTCTAAACTGGGTTACTTGAAGGGTTTGTTTGTTTCTCTTACAGAAGACTTAACAACATTGGCATTTGTTCCCCAAACAAAGGAAGGGCCATCTTGCCAGGTCCCTGCGGTCCTGCCTTCTTTTAGGAACTGCCTGTGAGGTGGTGGCTGGGATCGTGAGAATTCAAAATCACCAAACTTTAATTTCCATTAGGAAGTATTTCCTGGTGGTGGTGGAATTATTTGACCATTTTTATCATATTTTTTATATATATACTGCACATAGGTGAAGAAAAGCTGCTGTTCTGCCCCAGCTTTTGGGCTGTGTTTAATCCGCCTGCTTTAATCTAACATCTCTTCATAGACCCTGCGTCTTGAATTGGTGTCGTGCAATTTTTGAGTGATTCCGCTTGCATGGATAGCACAGCGTGCTGTCGTTAATGAGACAGGCGTTAATCAGGGCTGAGAAAACCGATCGATATTCCTACGGGCGGCGGGAGGGTTGGCGAAGCTAACGGACGGAGCGCATCTTAAGCAGCGTGTTTGATGGGAATGGGTTGGCGATGGTCAATAAATCACTTCTCTGTACATCGGAGCCTGCCAGCGCTTGTGCCGAGGTGCGGAACTTGGAGCCGCAGCTCCGCGTTTCAGCGGCCGATGCTCAGAGCCATCTTGGTTGGCAGGGGAGCTCCAGGGGCGGCCAGACGGCTTCGTTGCCGGGCTGCTCTGGTCTCTCCCAGCTGAGCAGGCGGGTCAGTCGCAGGGGAATGAGCTAAGGAGAAGGCACAGAATTAAGGTGGGGAGTAGGTGAACTCGGGCAATGTACCTTAGATTTTCTTTGTGGGGCTGTGTCTGGAAGAGGGGTAAAACAGGCTGGAAGTGTTTGGTAAGAGCTTCACTGCAGAACACGAGGGTTCGATGGTGTCTCTCTCCAGTGGGATATTTCCAGTGATTTATGGGGCAGATGGTGGTGGAAACTTAAATATCAAGGAACTCTTCTCCCAAGGGACAGGGAACAGGACAAGAGGGAATGGCCTCAAGCTCCACAGGGGAGGGTCAGGCTCAACATAAGGAAAAAATTCTTCACTGAAAGGGTCATTGGGCAGTGGAACAGGCTGAACGGGGAGGGGGTTGATTCACCTTCCCTGGAGGGGTTTAAGGCGCGGGTAGACGAGGTGCTGAGGGACACGGGTTAGTGTTTGATGGGAATGGTTGGACTCGATGATCCAGTGGGTCTCTTCCAACCTGGTAATTCCATGATTATTTTAGCACCACAGACTGGTTGGTCTCTTGTATGGTTTATACATTAAATCCATCGCTGGACTCTTCTTCCCCTGCCTTCCTGGAGATGTGCCTTGTTGTCGGGGGAGTGAGGGGCGACAGGAGACAGCGCAGCAGCTCAGGGGTTTCTGCGCGCTTTTTCTCCTCGCCTGCAGCCAGAATTTACAGAACTGGGCCCCATTGGCAGCGTTATGGCTTCTCCTGTTACATTTGAAATCATTCCTAGTACTTAAGCTTGTGGGGGATAAGGATCATTAAGGAAGTTTAAGAAAGGGCAAGAGCTGAGAGAAGCCATGAAATGGGAGGAGAACCTGGAGGGGAAGAAAGAAGGTTTGCTTGTCAGTCCTGGTCCAGAGCTTTGGTTCCAGAAGTTACCTCTCTGTTGTCAGTCCTCAACTGGGATTCTTCTTGGATAGAGACGTTTTACTAGAAGGAAGGGGGGAAAAGTGATTGTTTGCTAGAAATGGTAAAAGGTCAGTTGTCCGTTTGTCTTACCGCATTGTTCCAGCCTGGCTTTTGGCCAAGGCCGGTGGCTTGGCACGCTTGGATGTAGCACTTAAAATGCTGCCTGAGTCAGCAGCATACGGAAATATGGCTCTTTTAATAATTCTATTTTGATACAAAACCCAGACTTGTTACTTGGAGCGCTCAGGGTTTCAACAGTCTGTGTTGTGATTTGTCAGCTTAATGTGACACTGGGCTTGGGTTCCGAGTCTCAGAAATACGTGACAAAAACTACGGTGATTTTGGAAGGGAGGGATGAATAGGGACTGTCCTGCAGAACATGCGAGAAGGCACCGTGCAGAGGTAGGTCCTGTTGTAGCCGATTCATTCAGCTGTCTGTTAGCTGAGGAGGCTTTTCTAAGTCCAACCCAAATTGTTTGTTCCTGCTAATTTATCTTAAACCCAGTTCTAGCCTATAAAACACAAGCTGATTTCTTTGTTGCCCATTGCATTTTTTTCCATCTTAACTAATGGCTGAATCCCATTGTGTTCTGCCACTGGAAGCTGAACTGTGGAGGAACCAGCCCTCACAAATGTTCTCATAAATGTGAGCTGTATCTATTAAGCAGCTCCTGCATCATCTCCTTGCTATGTTCAGGATGTGTTTCACACAATGAGAGCAAAACCTCCTGGAGATGCAGATATTCCTTCTTATTCTGGCTGTTACTGCTAATTCTGGAAAAGAGCGAGCGGTAGCTCTTCCATACGTAGGTGGGACCGCAAACTGGAGCTTTTTCTGCAGTTTCAAAGGTTGCCAAGTCCCTCTCACTCCCTAGGTCCCCTTTCACGGCCTCCCTGGCCTGGAGAGGCTTCCTCTCGATCCTGAATTCTTCTTTGTTAAATGTCACCTCGTGTCCAGGAGTGAAAATCCCCAAGGAAGAGCCTGGCCCTGCTGTGATGGATGTGTGCCTGGGCCAGCATACGACCCTTTCTGTTTGTTACACTTTGCAAGGTCAGATGTGGTATTTCTCTCACTTCCACACCAGATTTGTTCTCTGAGTGCTGTTCACCAGCCCTGTGCTTAACCTGGTTGAGTTTCCAGGGCTGATGCTGCTGTTGTAGCAGTGAGTCCCAAGCGCTGTGGGGTAGGTGATGCTCTGTGGGCTCGGGCTTCAGCAGGGAGACCCTCCAGCCCCTCCCTGCCTCACTCCTGAGATGTGTTTCAGCAGACAAGGTGCTGTGCTGGCTGTTGTTTCCTCTAATATGTTGACTGCAAAAATTTTAGCCACGTTTCTTTAATATTTTCTTCTTTATTCTGCAATATTCAGTCAAGAAAGCAACCTTCTAACTCATTGTCCTCTTATTGTAGTCTGTGGCTTCTGGGTCCCTTTGGAGGGCTTCTTGGAGCAGAGGAGGGACCCAGGGTTGGCACTTCAGCACAAAATGTGATTGGCAGCGTTTTTCTTGGGACATTTTGTTAAAACTCTTCACCACTGGCCTGAGAAACATCCATTCTCGCCCCACTGGGTGTTGCGATCAGTGTCTTCTCCACAAGGAAAGCAAGTACTCAGCGCTCAGAAATGTGCCTGGGAGAAAATGCACATATGTTTTTCGGTAGTAACTTTCCTCCTCACACCCCCCCTTGCCTGTGGAATATTGCAAGACCCAATTCTCTCTCCATTCATTTTCTGGGATGGATGAGGCCTGCCTGCGTCAACACCCTGCCCCTGACGGGCTGGTGTGGCAGAACATAGTCGTTCTGCAGGCAGTTCCAGTGCCATCACTCTGAGATAAATAACATGCCAATAAAAGCCTGGTTTCAGTCCCAGTTATAAGCAGTGAGAAAAACTTTGTGGAGATTCAGTCTGTCTTGGCTTTGTGTTATTAAAATAACTGAAACCATGTCACCTCTGGTGTACAGAAATGAGCTTCAAAATGCATTCATAAAATGATCAACTTATAGAATTGTGTAATGGTTTGGGTCAGAAGGGACCTCAAAGCCCATCCAGTTTCACCCCCACTGGATCAGGGGCTCCAAGCCCCATCCAGCCTGGCCTTGAACTCCTCCAGTGATGGGGCAGCCACCCCTGCTCTGGGCAACCCGGACCAGGGCCTCCCCCCTCTCATCATGAAGAATTTCTTCCTAATGTCTCATCTAAATCTTCTAATTTAAAGCCATTCACCCTCATCCTGTCACTACATGCCCTTGTAAGAAGTCCCTCCCCAGCTTTCTTGCAGGCTTCTAGAGGGTGTGTGCAGCAAGGTGGTTTCGGGGAAGGGTATTTAACCACCATAAGCACACTGTGCAGCAGACCCAGGGAGCCTGTTGTGTTAAGCTCCCTCTGGTTTTATCGTCTTTGTCCACCAGAGTCTGGCAGTATACACAAATTTTAATCTTATTTGCTGAAGTATTAATATGTTGCATTGTTGCGTGTACAGATGAATCGTGTTCTCATCACAGCGGTTTTCTGAGTGATTCACTGTAGTGCGATACCAATTTATCATCCAGCCCTTGCTGAAATAACAGAGACACTTGTAGACCAGGAGTTAATGCTGTTCTCAGTGCTGGGTTCTGGAAATACTCGGCGGATACCGTCAGTGAATAGCCTCATCCCCGTGGGACAGGAGTGAACCAGCACAGCTGGAGTACATGACACACAAAGGCAGAGAATAGTTATTTCACCTCCTTGTCTTGGCAGTGACTTCATATCAGCTGGCTTCAGATATCTGTAGGAAAAAGAATAAATGCAAAATTTACAGTTACTTTGACCATAAATAAGGGTGAGGCAGCCGGTGAGTGCAGCTTTACCAGTCACCTGCAGAGGTACCCAAGCAAAGAGTGACCCGCACAGGGCAGGCTTCATCCGTGCGTCGATGCACTTAAGTGTCACAGACTTAATTAAAAGGAAACCGAAAGACTGTGGACGTGCGACTCTTGCTGCCTTGCCGCAGGAGTACGAGGTGCAGGTTGTCCCCCTGCAAAACAAGTCCAGCACCTTGGGTTACAGTGGTTGCTAGAGGGGTGAGTAATGGGACGTCCAGAAGTGGTGTGCTGGGTTGGGAAAACAACTCGGTGCAATTACTCTCCCTCCTGGAAATTTTTCTTGCCTCATCTGCACTACAGAGGTGTCCTGCTCGGCTCGTGCCTCCTACGCACTTACCTGACTCAACTGACGCTACTCTCTGCTCTGGAAGTGTTCGAGGCCAGGTTGGATGGGGCCTTGAGCAGCCTGGGCCAGTGGGAGGTGTCCGCGCCCGTGACAGAGGGTTTGGAACTGGATGAGCTTTAAGGTCCCTTCTAACCCAAACCATTCTGTGAGTCTATAAAGTATTTTCCTGGCTGAAACAACGTCTTCCTGTGTGTGAGCTGTGTGCTCTATTGCTGAAATACAGTGATGGGGACTGTGGCAAAACCGTACAGCCTGTCCACCTCTGGGTTTCCCACACAGCCCCTCTGCGTGTCCCAGAAGTGTCTTGGTGCTGAGGGACGGCTGCAGCTCTGAGCGCTGGCTCGGGGAGAGGGAAGGTTGTCTGCACGGGGAGGGCAGCGCAATCACGTAGGCGATGTCCCCTCTGCCTGCTCCTTTATGTGAGGCAGAAGCTTAGATTCCAGGACACGGTGTTACTTACCCAGGATATCATGTAGAGTTTTATAATAATGGTTCCTTGAATCAATAATCACCACAATTGTGTGGGTTTCTAGAGGAAATTGTGCTCTTCAGAAGCCATCGTGACATCTTCCATGGAGAACATTTTCACCAGCCCGCTGCGTTCTTCGCATAGTCTGTATCAATGGGCTATAATTAAAGCTCCGTACGTCCATATGTACCTGCGGAGCTCTCGGCCCATGCTGAGTCTTCCTAGAAAATTGATTCTGATGCAATTTGAAAACCAGTATCCAACAAGCTGCTCGTATTGTGTTGTGGAGACGCAACGTGACGTGCAGCTTCCACTTCTTGATAACAGATCTCAACCGTCCTGAGATCACAAAGGCAAAACCGCTGTTGGGGAAGGATTAACAAAGTAATAATAATAATAATAATGTCTGTCTTGAATCCAGGTCACTGCTACTGTAATTTAGTTCAGAAACAGAGCTCTGCGTTAGATTTTACAGGAACACATTCTTCACACTATCTGTAATAGATTTGTAGAGTTACTGCGTGTCAGAAAACAGCTGGAGATCATGATCATATTTATGCATCGTGGCCACACAAGATTTCATACAACACTTCTGAGCAGCAGGGCACGATTTATGCCGCTGTTGCTTTATACAGATATTTCACTTCTGGCTGTTTTCATTTGCATAACAATAAGTTTTATGTAAGTAAATACTGCTCAGGGTTCTGAGGCTCCTTTAATAGAGAACTCTGGTCACAAATGAGTAGTTTGCCTCCAGATGCTGCCTGGGGAAGCTGGGAAGCTGATTGCATTGGCAGGTGAGGGCAAATACCTACATGTTGATAAAGTACATAGTTTATTCAAAGAAGTAAATAATGGAAATGATTTTATAGCTTTGTGCCTTGCTTTTCGTTTTTGTTTGCTTTAATTTTATTCTGGAGGCTCTGAGATCTGACACTTTGATTATCAGCGGGTCAAGAAAACTGGAAGTTACTGTGCTTATGCAACAAATCTGTTTGGTGCTCCCAAAGGCAACCTCGGGGGCTTCGGTCTTCTCTTCTGTTGGAAACCTGGGGATGTGAGGGTTTGTGTGTTCCTCTTAATATTAGGATACCTGCTTCTCCTGGAAGCACTCGTTGAGAAGAGTGGTTTGGAGGTAGGTAACACCTTGTGAACACGTTTGTTTATGAGGAGGCAGCAGCTTGGCTGCATCTCTCTGGTGGGGTGAGCATGATGTGAAAAGGGGCATCTGTGGTTGGAAATTGGGTGAAATCTTTATAAAATGGGGATTTTTGTCTTAGATCAGGATCCTACGGCTCGCTTCTAATTGTGTGAGTGATGTGTGGCTGGAAGAGGTTGGTTCTCCTCCTTCCCTGCTGGGTGTTCGGAAGGGACGCTGCTGCTGTCCAGGGTGTGGGCACCTGGGCTCATTTTTGGCTTCAGCGCATCTCTGAGCCCTCCAGACCACGAGGTGTCTCTAAGCAAGCCTCCTCCTGCCATCAGAACCCGCATTTGAGAGCATCAGTTTGAAGTTTGGGCATTCTTTATGGGTTTTTTGTGTTGCCGGGCTTCTGCAGGGCTGCCCAGCTGCATGCGGGTCTCTCCTGAGCCGAGCCTGGTGGCTGTGACAGAAGAGAGCAGCTGATGCCGTTTATTTTTGTTGTCATTGCTTGGAGAACCTGCTCGCCTGGTGTGCGTGTGACCGTGTGTAATAGCGCAGCAATAGGGTCTGGTGGCTGCGGTGGCACTCGGGGTGAAGGGAGCTCTGCCAGGATGGTGTTGCCAGAACACGTCAGGTGCCGCAAATGGCAATTGCATCATGGTGAAGCGTCTCCATAAATCAGGAGTGGCGCTGGGGCTGTTTGTCAGGGGCTGTGGCATGCCACCAGGCTTCAGGCTGCGTCGGAGCCCGGTCCCGTACTGCTCTCCAAAGCAGTTTTGGTTTTCCGTTTGTTCGCTGCCACATTGAAGGGACGAGGACACGCAGTGCAGCTTTGTCGTGGGGTGACTGTCGAATCGATGCGTCATCAGGGCAGGGTTGTGTGACCCCTGATCTCTTAAAAACGAGCTGTGGATGAACACAGTTACCACGTGCTGTCATAAATATGATTTACAGTTCTTCTGCAGCTTGTCATTTGATATATTTTGAATCCAACTCGGTAGGCACCTTGTGTAGTGCTGTGTGCCTCTGTATTTTTCTCATTTGGCTTATTTTTGTTTCTTTCTTAGAGTTTTCTAAAATCTTTCCAAAGCAATCACTTACTAACGCCATCAGCTAAAGGTTTTTAACAGGTAGGCCCTAAAAACCTGCGTGCGCTGCGTGCCCATGTAGGGATGTGTTAGACAAGAACGCAGCCCCTTGCTTATTCACCTAGAGAAAATGCCTAATTGCAGAACTTCGTATTTGCATGGCCTGATTTCCATTTGCTATTACCTAGTGCTTCTCTCTCTCCCTCAAATCTCTCTTTCTTAGGTCACATTTGCTGCCAGGTCCTCTTGGATGGTTTGTTTTGCCTGTTGAATTTCTGTCAATCTTGTATTACCTATAAATTGCTCCAAAATTAATCGCATCGTCCCAGCATGAGGTTGATGAACTTGTAGATATAATTTGACTTTCCTGTTATTAAAAGAGCTATGCGTCTTGGTTCTCTTAAAACACAGAGTAGGTTAGAATATAAGGAAATATAAAATATGTGAGAAAAGCAGTCTTACATGAGAACGGGCATTTCAAAATACTTGAAAAATTAGAGATGCTAAACACAGGGCTGGGGCTCCAGCAGCATTGGCGAGGAGGGGGGCTGAGGAGAAGGATGGGTTCAAAAAGCAGGAGATGGAGCAATTTTCAGTGGTACATGGTTGAGTTACTTTCGTGAGTCACATCTGAAAGCTGGGAGTCTTTCAAATAGCCTGGAGAAATGAGCTGCTTTTACTCGAAGTTGCATTAGAAAAATTCACCTCTCTGTAATGGTTCTCATGCAGGCAAGAAACTGCTCTATTACCATGTTTTAACTGTTAAAATGTTTTAAGATCTTGATAAGGAAACTCCAAAGATATATCAGTGAATTATTTTTAATACACGGTTCTTATTTATTTGTGCGTGATCATCTTTGGTAGATTCTAGATTAAAAGAAGTGTGATGAGGCTGTGGGGTTGTGCCAGTTTTTCTTAATTCTTTAACTTCAGTAGAAGAAATTTCTGTGTTTTCATTTGGCTCAGTAGGATTGGGTCCTATCAATGTGCTAAGTGGTTGTGCTGGAGAGATACTTGCTATGGAGAGAGTGGTTGGAAATGGAACAGAGCTTAAAGAAAATAAAAATGAAAGGTTACAAGCTGTACTCACTTGGAAATAAATTGAGTTTGGGTTTGCTACCTTAACTTGGATTTCCAAACAAACATGGATAAAAACAGAATTTCTAGAGTGATAGTAGGTCTCTTGTGCTCGTTAATTTTATAAATGATGTAATCCCTGCTTTGGAGGAAAGGGAAGGCTTGTGCTGCTTTTTGTGTTTGTTTTGACTGAATGATGCTAACAAGCTTAAGAGGAAAAAATGAAGATGAAGTTGTGTGCCCTCTGTGATTGGAAGTAGCACAAGTTTGGGGAGATCCTGTACCTCAACCAGTCTCCCTTGGTGCTGACTGCAGGCTAAGGAGCTGCTACTGTGATGTGTGTTCCAGAAAAGGCTTTTTCTCCAGCCTGTTGTGCATTATCACAGACCAGACCAGGCTGCTTAAAGGTCATTTGCCCCTGCCAAGTTTGGTGGGAATTAATCTTTTTTTAAAACCTGAGTCTTGATCTGTTATAAAGTCCCTTGGTTTCATTTTCACAGGGTTTTACAAATTACAAACGTGTTTCTCCTGAGCCCCACACTTCTTCCATTTTCTGAATGGACAAGAAAGCTCTTCTTACCCTTCAAAACCTCTCTGAGTTCTGTGATGGGTTTGCTGTTTGCTGTCTGTCCGTGGAGCTGGTAGCGCCAGGTTATTGACAAGTTACTGCATGACAATCAAATGAAATTTAGTGCCGAAACTCCTTGTATAAAAGGTAAATTTAAAGCTCAGAGCGCTCGGAGCTCTTTATTTTGAGTAGCAGAGCATGCTTTTATTTTTATGAGCAGTTGACATGGGGATGCCTGCGCGGTTACGTTCTTAGTCACCCTGGGTATTTGACAGCTACTTTCCAACCAGAGCAACTGGTTTGACAAATGAGCTTGGACCTATTTTGTCACTTTAAAGATTCTTCTTCGAGGGCTCTTTTTAACACATTAAGGGTTGGAAGATCTGCTATTTTATTAAATAACAATCAGGAGGTTGGACTGCTGCTAACAGCCCACTTGGTTTTGTGCCTTAGTTTGTTCCAACTGGCAGCACAAACCCGTGTGGTGAAGCTGCCCAGCTCAGCGTCAGGGAGGAGGAAGCGACTTCGGTTTCTATTCCTGGCTGACCCCAGCCTGCAAACCGAGGAAGAACTTTAAAGGAAATGCAGCATCGAGCTCTTTGAATCTTTCCAAGCATCTATAAGTGCTACCAACTCTGTTTTCCTGTGTGCAGCGTTTCAAGACGAGGACATCCTCAAAACTGCCACCCTCACTTAAAAACAAAGCGGAACACAAACTTGAAAAAGGAAGCCCTTCATGGAAATAGGTGGCAAAACTACAGTTCCACTAGAGTGTTATTGGCTTCTCTTTGTAGTTTGAAGAGCTTTTTGTGCCCCTAAATGAGAGCAGGCTGGGAGCAGCTGATGGCCCCATCATCCCTGGCTGTGGTCTCCCTGCTCCGTGCGCTGCTTTGCTTCCTTGCTCTTGTTTTTGGAGCTTTGGGCAAGCAGTGTTTCAGTTAACTTGGACAGACGTGGGGGTTTGTTTCATTTAGCTCAGTCTCTGAGCTTTCACGTCCCTACTGTACCACGTCACACCTTGGTCACAAGGTTATGTAACTGCTGCTTGGAGAGCGGCTTCTCAAGGAAGAGCAGTTTTACCTTTTGCACTTCCCTGGCCTGCCCACACTGCTCCTTCACAGGGTGTTTGAGTTGCTTTTGGGTTCTCCAGCAGTAGTTGTTCATGTCAGTTTGTCTCCATCGTTTGGCATTTACATTGCTGAGTTGAGGTGGTTGCAAACTGGAGAATGTTTTTACTTCCCTCTTTCTGCAGGTGTCTGTGTCTTTTATTGACACGTCTGCAGCATCACGCTTTAAAACATCTTTCACGAGGCAGCTGAAGTTGGGTTGGGCTTGCTGTCGTTCCCCCCATCCTGCATCTAACAAATCCAATTTGAATATCTGATTAGAATCATGTAGGACTCACCCTAACACAGTCACCTTTTCTTTTGGATCTCAGTGAGGTCAAGTTTCTGCTTCCTTTTTCCATTATTTGTGGCACAATGGCAACGAAATCCCTCTCCGTGTACATGGACCTTTTGCAGGCAGGGAGGTGCTTTATTTACTTGAGTGTTTTGGGGTTTGGTTATTTTTTTAATGGTTCTGGACACCGTTGACATAAAAATAGTTCATGTGAATAAACAGGGTGCAGGAAAACATAAGAACTTGTACATATCCATGCAGAGGATAGTGCCGTGTCTTACAGGTGTGAAAACTTAGACCTCTCTTTACTGTTGGTGAGGTCACTCATGTTTAAAAGAGAGCTGAAATGGTGTGGTGTTCGTCCTGCTGGGAAAGGCAGATGAAAATCATACTGAGTTGTCTCCTGTATACTCACAAAAACTTCATAGACTGTTTCTGATAAAGCCTGTCTTGTGCCCCTCTTCTGAAGGGCTACAAAACCCGAGAAATGTGTGTTTGGCACGGGGCTTGTGTGTTTCTTAACCTGAATTTGCCTCTTGGTAGAAGCACAGGGGGGAAACATTGGGAGGTATGAGCAGGCTCTGTATCAGCCAGTGTTTCAAATCAAGACAAAACAGAATGATTTGGAAGAAGAGAGTGGAAAGGTGACATGGCGAAAGAGGGCAAGAGAAAGGGGGGAAGGTGAGTTGGTAACTGGATGGAATGGCCTCACAGCACGAGCCATGGGGGTTAGTGTGCTGCCAGGCATGTGGGTGGGTGAATTCCCAGCAGGGTGCTTGGAGTGCTTCATTTAGGTGACCAGCATTAAGTTTTTAAAAACTGCGGTGATTGTTGATTCAGGAAGAGCTATACTGAGCATTCAGACGCATAATTTTTTGCATGTTCAAGTTCTTCCGTCTCTTCTTTATGCATAAGTGCAAATAAGAAGTAACCAAGGAGGAAGGAGAGATCAGGGCTGCTGTACTCAGAGGACTGTGTGGGAGCGCAGGAGGCGATTCCTCCACAGCCGTGGGGTGTCTGATCAGCAGTGCGGGGCAGTAACAGACCTGGAGAGCAGGCACAGTGCCGGCTGTTCTCCTAAGCCCAAACTGACATCTTGCTGCTCTCTGTGCATCATGATTTAATACTTGGTTTTCTGAGCTGGAGCAGATGGAGTCATCCAGCTCCACCTCTTCCCCTCATCTTCATACCTTCATTGTTACCTGCTCCTTTCGCTTCTCACGTGCAGCCTTTCGCTAGGCCAGATTTCAGCTTTCAGCCAGTCAACTGGCCTGTGTGCTATCCCATTTGATAAATAAACAGTTTCTAGGTTTGCTCTTGACAGGATAGGCGTGTCGGGGTTCACTTGAGGAAGCATTTTGGCCAATGAAAACTTCTTTGTTCGCATCCTGGCAGTGCCTGTTTCCATTACATCATCAGCTGGCAATTACCGAAACCATATGCAAGTGTATCTGAAAGTTTTCAGAATGAAACCTGTTTAATTAGATTAGAAGGTACGTACAGAAGGGTGATGTTTGATCCTAAGGAAGTAGCACGCCCGATTTGTCTCAGCAAATGAGACATGCAAATGTAGGACAAACGTTTTGAGTCATGAGTTTGAGGTCCCTTGGTCAGCCCCAGCACATGGGATGCAGTCGGTGTCTTATTATGGAAGAACACTTGGAATGAAGTCTTTTCCTTCAATGAACTATGATTTTGGTAACTGTGCACCTGAAGCAGGAGGAGATTGAAGTGAATCTCACCTGTTAGTGCTAGCACCACTCCACCACTCTGTGGTCTGGTTGCAGTCACAGGAGCAGGATCAGTGCGCACAGACAGCGAATACAGATGTGGATTCAACCCAGCGGCACCTGGTGCTCTGTGACTGAGTAACAGAACAAAGATCACACCTTCTCACTGCCTCTTTACAGCTGTGATGTCTTTGGGGCTTATTAACAGAACGTCTGTATGTTAGCAGTGTTTTTTTGTACCTGCAGTGGTTTTACACAGCAGCTTTCAGTCTGGCTCAGAGTTGCTGGGCTGTGGTTGTGGCTTTGTGGGAGCCTGTGCTGTCAGTCACCGCGGACCAGCAGCAGGCAGGCCCCAGGGTGCTGCCAGGGCTCTTCCCAATGGATTCCCCAGGGCAGCTCGGTGCCTGCAGGGTCTGGGAGCGACTCACACCCCAAATCTTTGCCTGCTTTGTGCCAGGAGAAGGGAGGAGGAGCTGCTTGGGAAGCCTTGGAGGACTGCTCCCTGCTCGCGTTGGCAGGGCGCTGCGCACCATCCGCTTGAGCTGATCCCTGCATGCAGGACTGTGGCTCCAGAACTTCACGTGCAATAAAACAACCACAGAAACATTGCAGCTACGATTTTACTTGCCTTGCAGCATTTGGAATATTTACAAGCCCACATAAGCGTGGTTTTTTTTTTCCTCATGAATCACAAGGTTAAACTTTGTTTTAAACAACTGAGAGCTCTTAGAAGGAATTAAATGTCTGTGGCATGTATCTTCTTGAGTTTTCTACATGGTTTGTACTTGCTGAAGGAGCACAGAATCCTGAAAGCTGGAGTTTTAAATGGGAAGCATATACAGCAGCATCAGTTCTATTTAATAACACAGTTCCTGCTTGTATCTGAATGGTTTTGCCTTCTTGATACATAAGGGTTTTAATTGTACATGAAAAACTTCAATCATCTTTTAAAAAAATCCACTGTGCTGGTTGAGCAGTGCCTGTGATCCCCATCAGTGAATATTTTTATCACTGCCTGCTTTGTTCTTCCTTCCTCTCTGAACAGAAAAGTTAGTTCTTCTTTAGATTCATGGATCCACTGTCGGTTATCAGTGGGTAGACAACAAGTAAACAGCTTACTGTACGCGGGCTGCGGGCCAGCTGGCCTCCTGCTCTCCTGCAACTTGTGACTTGCATTCAGGCTCCGAAGAATGCCTTTTCACTTGGTCATTTCCTTTCCTTTCAAACACAAAAACTAAAACTTTTTTTCCTCTGATTAAATGGTTTTCCTGGCCTAAATATTAAAATTAGCGAGACAGGAGGGCTCAGCTGGTAGGGCTGGTGGGTTTGGGAAGGAGGCTTTGGACCTTCTTTAGAAGCCTTCAAGAAATGGTCTTGCTGATGGTCTTGAATTTCTTTTTTGTTTTTTTTTAAGTTGTGGAGCAGTTTTACATTAATTTTCTTTCCTGGCTGAGGCACTGATTGTTTGTGAAAGCCATTCCTGCTCCCGAGGGAGGTGTTGAGGGCACCACAGGCTCCAGCTGGCCCTCTCTGTGTGAAAGGTGCCGCCTTGGGCTCAGCTCAGCGCTGATGCCTGGTGGTTTGCTTTCTGTCCACCTGAAACAGGGAGTTTACTCGACATAGAAAATCACCTTTCATCGTGGTATTTGAGCCGTAAGGTAGGGGAGGCGACTCAAAAAGTTACATGAAGCTGTCTGGGTACCAGGGCACCTCTGAGCAGAGTGAGCTGGCATTTCATGCCTGTGGGGCTACGTCATGGAATAGCAGAATGGTTTGGATTGAACGGGACCCTACAGCCCATCCTGCTCCAACGGACACCTCCCACTGGATCAGGCTGCTCAAACTTCATCTCTTCCAATATTTGAGTGGTCTCATTTATGTAATGTTAAGTTAGATGTGTAGATGCTGTAAGCTGGAGAATAATTAGACTGAGTGAATGCCCGTAATTGATCTTTTTGCCTGGGTAATTATGCTAACGATCTGCCAGGAAACTTGCTTCCTTTCCCGTGTCGCTTTCCTTCCCCCTGCAGAACAGGCTCACATATTCCAAAACAAAAAAACTTGTACTAGGAAAGCTCCAATGCATGGATTGAGGCTCCTGGATGTGGCTCCCATCTTTGAGCGGAGGGTTTTTTCAAAGGCACCACACAATGCGTGTGTTATTGAGTCACTCTGGGATAAACGTACAGGCAGTTTATTTTCATGGCATCCTTTCACCCAGTGGTACCTGTACCAAGGGATTAGGCCTGGATGTTAAACTAAGTCTGCTTTTACAGGGAGCTTTACAGTAATTGTTTCTTAAACAGCAATCTGGGATATAATCTCTCCTTTTGGCCTTTAGTTTGAGGCCCCAAAAGAAATCAGAGGATGCCTTGGCAGCAAAACTGGAATGGCAGCACAGGTATTGTGGTTAATTTACCTGTACTTGCTATAGAATCCCAGTTCCAGCTTTGCGTTATCTCTCTGTTCCAGAAATCGAGTCTCCATCCAGGGAAAGCTGGTGGGCAGTAGCAGTTGTGTCTCGGGCAGCTGCTGGGCTGGTTCTGCCTCCTGGGCTGTGGGAGCCGACTGGGACGCTGGTGGCCACACTGGTGTGTGGTGAGGATGGGGAGAGGGGGAAAGGCTGGGTATGAGCACACCAGGGCATCTGCTGAGCATCCTACAAGGCTCTAGAAAGTCTAAGGGAGAGACTCAGCATTCTGAATCTTGGGAAATCCCAGTAGTAGAGACTTTTAGAAGAGTGAGGTTTGATTAAGGAGCGTTCTTGTCCGGTTACCTCATATAAATGGGAAGTAAAATGCTTCTCTTGAGTGAGGAGGGCGTGAGGAAGCTCCACTTTAAACTCATGTGTGAGAACTTCCTTCTTTATTGCAATTCAGGAGATGTAATTGGATTTAAAGGCTGACTTTGAAAGCAATAATACTTCATAGAAACTGATTTTGAGTAATTGTCATTATTAATTTTCCATTTTAACGCCTCAGCACTTCAGAGCACACCCACTCCATTTCCCATCTCCACACTCCGGTCAAGATTACTTAGTGGTTTCTCTGGTCTTTTGGAGCCCTCGGTCTGTGTAAGCGACAACCCCTATAATATTTGTAAACTACGGTGTGTTTGCTTGGTGGCTTTATTGGAGAAGGTTGAATGTCACAAGCCAGTCTGAACAGAATGAAATCCATTATTTCTGCCTTCGCCATGGTCTCCGGCGGCGGCCAATGAGGGTGGGAGAGCTGCGGTGCTGGCAGGGAGGGGCAGGGATGGGGTTATCCCATGGCTGGAGAGCCAGAGCCCAGCACAGGCAGTTCTGGATGTGGTTAAGGCTGTTGTTAGTCCTGTGCGAGGCCTGCACTGTGTCACCTCAGGGCTCCAGGCATCGGAGCGGGTTGTATTCCTACGGTGCCCAGTTTGGACAGTGCCCGAGTGTGTGCAGGTGCTCCCGGCCACGCTCCCTGCCCTCCCGTCGCACCGTTAACCTCTTGCACTCATGAACAAAACACTCTGGAGCTGGGATTCTTCACTCAGTGTCAGCAGCGTGCCCTGGACTTTGTTTCCTCCTTCATCAAAGGCCTTCAGATATGTCAAGTTTTCCTTTTAAAGCTGAAGAATGCTGCCAGCACCATGGGCTGAGGGTTGGCTTCAATGTGAGGTGCAGAGAAATCCCCCACTGGCCACACTGCCTTGCCTCTTTAACCCTTTGGAACTGATTTTCTGAGAAAAGAGGGAGTCTCAGAATTGTAAGCCCCTAAGTGGAGCTGAAGGGAAAATGCCAGATGCTGAGAGACTTGTGATTAAAATTGCAAGAATAAGCAATGCAGGAAAACACTTATTAATCTGGCCTTGAGGAGGCTGGCTGCTTATCTCTGGCTCTTGGCCTCGCTCGAGCCATCCACAACTCAGCTGAGAAACTACAGACCTTTGGCTTGCTTTGTTATTGCTTTATGGATCGGTGCAGTGGAAAAATAGTTTAAGTTGTGACCATTCCAAGCCTTTTGATACACTGCAGCTTCCAAAATAGAGGGAAGTAGCATAAATAATGGCAGTTGGTTTTGTTGTGGCAGTGGTACTGGCTAGAGACAGTCGCTGTATTTCTCTCCTGGTGCTTGCTTCGCTTTCCTTAGAGCTCTAGAGTCCTCGGTGTCCGTAGTTTTAGAAGCCACTGGGAGTGACAGTAGGTCAACACCTTGGAGAATCAGTTCTTACATCTTGAATAACAGAATAGGAGTTAATGGGGAAATTCCCATTACAGATGGAGAAAATGACATACAATGATTGTGTGATCAGAAATAGGAAAGTAGGAAACTTAAGTAAATAGTTCCTTCCTATCAATTTGAGTGTAACTTCTATTCAGGCCTTGGTTAATCTTGTCTAAATTTCAGTGTGCCGAGGTCTCAAATTTAAGATTGTAATTATCCAGAGTTCAGGTTTCTACATTGGGCAGTGGGGACAGGACACGGGCTTGAAAGATTCTTTGCTGTTAAGTGTCTCTGTATTGAGAGCGGTCGCTGTCATGATGCTTCTAAAATAAGAGCCTCCTTGGGTTCCTAAAGTCAGGTGAAATTTATGGGGGCTGTAAGTCTAAATTTGAAATTTTTACAATTTTATTCTTGGGATGTGTTAGCTCTCAGTTAATTTTAATTTTTACCATCTGCAGTGGTTTATTTGCTCCTGCCATCTCAGTTGTATTTTAAAAACCAGTCCTTACTGATGCTGAAATACAGAGACTGCATCCATTTTGCAACAGTTGGATATTGCTTCAACTTCTGAAATATGGTTTGTCTCTCAGCCGGTTCCCGTTGTTGTATTGTCAGGGGCACATTAGACTGAGGAGTCTGCAAGTCCCTGTGGAACATGGGCTTGGCCACAGCCCTGAGAGGAGTGCGCTGACACAAAGGGTTAAACGTGCAATCGCTGTTAGTTTGTTCTGTTAGCAAACTTTCTTGTTTGTCAATTGACCTTTGTTTAATGTTTCCTCAGATGAAACATGTGAGGGACAGGACAGAAGTGCTGGGCTTGCTCCTTGCTTCAAAGCCTGTCTAGTGTAACAGACTCTAGCATGAACTGGAAATAATGCGAGTCTTTGATCGTACCGTTATTTATTTCACCTTAAAAATAGCCCTGCAGCGGCTGTGCGTTATCAGGGCCTGCGGGCACTCGGAGGAGTGCGAGCCACGCCGGAGGAACCAGCCTGGCCCCGCTCCCCTCTAGGTTTGAACCTTTCTCTTGTTGACGTGTCTGGACGCCTCCGTGCTGCTGTGGGCTCGGCCGTCTGAAGTAACCACTTCCCTCTTTCAGAAAGGTTGTGTCTGTGAAGCTCCATCAGTCTAAGAGAAGCTGCACAAGAGCAAAAAAAAGATTTTCTCGTGCAGTGCTGGCATTGACCGACCCATTGGATCAGCTCATGAAGGTGCAAGTGGCAGCGCCAGTTACTGTTGTGTGATGAGAGAAATCTTGGTTTAAAATCAGAGTGCTGCGGATTAGATAAAACCATAATGTGTTCTTTATTTGAAAAACTAAGACTTTCTGAATGTCAACATTTCTATTCACCTCTGTGTGTTTAAGTATCAGTTATGGACTTAGAAACTAGACCCAGGCTCAGGCACGTGATGCTGAGGGGCAGTGAGAGGGGCAGAATTTAAATTAATTGGAGATTTGGATGCTACTGTTACAAAAAGATACATTTTACATGATCTTTAATTTGTGCTTTACAAATATGGAGACAGTTTATTGAGTTTCAGGTTTTTCCTTTTGGAAGTTTCCACTGGCCTTGCCCTGGAAGTTGTACTCAGCTGCCTAACCCTGTGAGGGTGAAGTGTTTGGGGTAAAAATCCTCTTTCTGTGTGTGGTTTTCTGCCCTGTGGTAGGTCTGCGCCGTGGCAGTTTAGGTGCTGGTTGGTTTTCTTTCTGCAAGATGCACTACAGACAGAGCTGCTTGCAAAGCGAGGACTTAGGTTAATGGAAGTTGTACGCGGTGGGTTCTTCTCAGTAATGTCTGATGGAAATGGTTTGGGTTTTTTCCCCCAGTTATTTCATGTAAATATATTTAAAAGGCAGGGTTGGTTGACTGTTCATCTGACAGGTACCAGCAGTGCTGAAGGAATTGGCAGGGAAACCTTCATTTTCCCCTCCCTGTCTAACGTCTTTGGCTTTGCCAGGGTCTTGTCTCCTGTGTGCTCTTCTCAGGTTCTTACAGCACCTTCTGTGCTTTGAAGCCGTTCCTGGCTGCAGCTCAAGAAGCATTAGTTCTGTATTTTTATATTGTTTGGCTTCACGAGAAACTTGAGAACCTGATTAAATACCTGTTTTGTCAGTAGCATTTGTAATTACCCTTTTATAAGGCAGTAAGGAGCTGCTGGCCAATACGCGGGTTTTAAAAACTGAGTTAATGCCTGTTTTCTTCAGGCGGCGAGTGGAATGATCTCTAACCCCTCCTAAAGGGAGAGAATTCTGCCTTATCCTGTAGATCAGCAGTAAACAGCTCTCCATTTTTCCGTAAGGAATACTACGGCTCTCTTACTGGAACAGATTTTGTAAACTAAACAGCAGTGACTCAAAAATGCATTGCAGATGTGAATGCCACATCTGTTACATTGAGTAAGTCACAGTTAAAATTTTCTGTTTGAGATGTCGTGATCTACCAGCAAATCCAAGTGACCAAATCAGGAGTGAAAGGTGTTGAAAGAAAAAGATGGAGGTGGTTGGTGGAAGGTTGGTGATATCCATCAGGACCTTTGGAAGAGCACGTCAGCCTGTGGTGGACACTGACATTCAGGAAGGTGAAATATGTTTCTCACCAGAAAAGGGGAATGTTTTTCTGAAATAACATTGGGGTGCCCTCTGTTTCAAACTCGAAATGCTGCCTGCTGTGCAGAGTGGTCCGTAAGAAGCACGAGATGCGCTCGGAAAAGGGCAGTGGGATGGAGATAAGTGTATAGAACTCCAGGATCCTTGCCTGGTCCCCTCCGTGGAGCTCTGAGAGAGGGGTAAACAGCCTGTTAATGGACATCACAGATGGAGCTGAAATTGGGAGGGGTTCCCAGTGCTGCTCAGGAAGAGAAAATATACAAAGAGGCAGAGATGAACAATGTGGCCAGGAAACTGTGCGAGGTTCAGCAAGGAAGGGATAGAGCTTCCTTCAGCTGGGTGGAGGAAGGGAGCGGAGGACAGGGATAAAATAATAGGGGAAATCCAGGAGAGAGGAGGAAGGCAAGACCTGAGAGTGCCATGGGTTAAAACCTAAGGTAGGAAGCGCTCGTACAGTCCAGGAGGAGACAACAAGAGGGGTGTGATGAAACCTCTTGGTAGACTTGAGTGCGTGACGTGACTGCCAGGGGGAAACACAAGCAGATAATAACCGTGTGTGCATGTTGCAGCAGAAATTGTATCTGCAGTTGCCTAACAGTGTTGACAAAAGTAGTTAGAGCACTCTACTGGATAATCGGATAAAGCCGACTTAAAAGTGCCGTGGCAATTGTGTACAATCGCTCCACACATCTTGCAGATCTGTGGTACTACTTGTTGCTTGTCCTTCTGAAAAAGCACACGTTTAGGTGGCTGGTTTTCTGTTAATAAACAAACACAGCGCATGCTTTTCTTCCTTTTCTTGCATAAGAGGAGTGGGTCTGTATATTTTCTCTGCATCAAAAGTGTCAGAGACCAGTTGACGTGAAGCGCGGTGATGTTAAGGGTGTTAGAAGTGTCGTCGGTGAGACTTTGGAGAAGACCTTCAAGACATTTTGCTTGTTTTTATGTATACAGAGAGGTCTGGATGTGAAGGATAAAATGCACCAAAAGCTAAATGTGAACTGGAACAGCCGTTTGGTGGTGGTCAGAGTGGGAGATCTTGGGCTGTGCCTCGCGGCACTTAGCAGCGTCCCATCACCACGTTGTCTCCTTCAGCTGCTTTCTGATTTCCAAGTCACCCCAAGTTTTGAATTTACTTCTGCAAGAATTACTGTTCTGCCTGTGTTGCGGTAAAAAAAGAATCCTTACCCTTTCCAATGAAGTTGTTGCTCACAACTGAGCGTGGAACATGATCCGCGTGTGCTGGGGTGGCACTTCACACGATTCTTAATACAAAGCTGGCACTGCCCACCAGTTCTGGCCACTAGCACTGAGAAGAACAATTGCATTCATTCTCCTCTGTGCCTAAAAGCTTACCAGCATCACAAGTATTTTTGTCTTCCAAATAGGATGGTTTTATTGGGATTTGTTTATTTGTTGTGCTTCAGGAAGTTGATTCCCTCCTTGCTTAGAACACTGTGACAAAGCTCCATCTCCCCGCTCGCTGCGTCACTCTCATTAAAATCTACTCCACTTTCAACTCTGCTTGAGCTGCCGAGCAGTTTTCTGCAAAAATGTGGATATTGCATTGAATTTCCCTCACATGGGATCAAACCCTGCGGCAGACATACCTGGGAACTGCAGTGGGGTGCAGCGAGTCAAGCAGACGTGTTGAGAATCGGAGGCATCAGCCGTTTTCACTCTAAATGTCTGTTGTAAAGGCATTCCGTCTGCATAACGAGCTCGTTTCTGATCACAGCCATGTGAAACACTGCTTGGTGTTTAAAACATAAGCCAATGGTATTTGTGGGGTCCCCTCACCTGGAGTAGAAGCTTCAGCGCCTAGATAGTAGCTTGAGTTTGTTTTATTTCCAGTTTGAATGGAGGATGGGCTGTGGTGAATTAGCAGTGATTGGTATTTCAGGAGTATTCTGCTGTTCTATCTGTGAATTCGTTTTGGTGGGGGAAAGGTTCACTTCTTCCCACCGTTCTGTTGATGGGAGGAGAAGATGTTGGCATTTCTTCAGTGATTTTGAGGTTAATAGTGGGTGTTACTGGTATCGGGTCATAGAACAGCATTTTTTTAACTTGTGAGGTACATTTTGGGGGGT
Organism: Piaya cayana; assembly: GCA_013389865.1. Taxonomy (NCBI): domain Eukaryota; kingdom Metazoa; phylum Chordata; class Aves; order Cuculiformes; family Coccyzidae; genus Piaya; species Piaya cayana. The sequence continues at coordinate 4,771 of WAAB01003239.1, read as the reverse complement.
CTCGGCTAAAAGCAGATGTCATTTAAGGAGAGTATTTTTCTCGCTTAAGAATCTTATTTAAACTCTGCTTTGGTCCATTCTTTTTGCTTCACTCGTGTTTTTTGAGCTTCTGGACTGCCGTTCAAAGTTGAGAGAACAATAACCAGTCAGATGTGAAATAATGTCAATTGAACCAACCTATGACTCAACAGTCAACCCAGTCATCCTGGACCTGCTTCAAATGGCCCGAGGCCAAACCCTAGCGCTGGCGCGCGTCCCCGGGCCTCCTCTCCATATATTCCCACTGAAGCAGAGCCCAGAATGCAACGCGTTGGTTAATATTCCATAATAAACTGCTCCGCATGTAAATACGTTGTTTTCATTGACAAAAACGTGTGAAAGCCGGTGCCAAGGGTAAAGACACGTTGTGCAAGGCTTCCTGGGGCCCAGCGAGGAAATGGAGAGTGGGCACTCAAGAATTTACCATCTCAACTTGCTTTTAGTATCGGTTCCACTTTTAAAGAGAGCTTCCATGAAGGCCTGGAGAATTAGGGAATAAACATTTCTTTTTGCTTCTCTTAACCCACTTCCATCTTTCCTTCCTCCTCCTCAGAAGAAGAATTAAGGTTTTGTTGCTACTTTCTTATTCTTGTTTATTGATTTTATTTTCATTTTTAATTGCCTTTTTTTCTTTTTGGCAAAGCAGAAAATAGTCACTCAGTGCTGCATGAGGCTGTACATCCATGGAAACCAGCGTCAGGGTTGCCGTGAGAGGGTTACACTGGCAGTAGGAGTCTTGACTTCTTTTAAATAGCAGAAATGAACTTTGTAATTACCAGCCTGAATTTATTTATAGCCTTATGACTCAATTTGACTATGCCAGCATTATCCTGCAGCTTTTAAAATATCTGTTCTGTGGCTGTTGCAGATCACTTTAATCTCTGACTGCCTTTCTTACAGTTCCATTAATATTTTTCCATGTATGTTGGAGTCGGCTTTCCAGATGTCTCTTGCCTTCTTTCCTAGCAACATCACTCTGGCAGCCTGTGCCTGCAGCCTTGTGATTGACACAGGCGTTCGCCTTCAGGAGACCTGAGCAGCTCACGCTGAGGTCATTGATGGAACAAACCCTCGTTAATATTTCAAGTTCATTTCCTCTGGTACCACATTAATAAGGGAGCTGCTCTAAGGAGTGAAATGCCTTTCTGATATGTGCTGACTGTGTGGGATAAGCTCAAACGCTGTGACTGATCCAGGCTCACAGGTCTGCTCTGGTAACGACAGAATATCTGTGTGCCAGAGTTCTTGTTGAATTCCACGTGCCAGCGAATGAGATGAGTGTGTTAAAGGACTTGTGTTAAGATAATGGATTTTTGGTGGGTACCTGGGCTTCTGGTTCTGAAAACTGAGGAACTGCTCCCAGGATGGCGTCACAGAAGGAGACTGTTGAGATTGGAGGCTGAATGGATTAGGAACAGTGTCATATGTTGTGTTTAAAATAAAAAAAAACAACTTACAAATCAAACCTGATTAGATTTTTGAGCTTTCTTCTGCTGAATACGCATTAGTCTCATGTTTTTCCTCATGAGGGTCCTTTTTGCAGAGACCTGATGTGCCNGAGGTCATTGATGGAACAAACCCTCGTTAATATTTCAAGTTCATTTCCTCTGGTACCACATTAATAAGGGAGCTGCTCTAAGGAGTGAAATGCCTTTCTGATATGTGCTGACTGTGTGGGATAAGCTCAAACGCTGTGACTGCTCCAGGCTCACAGGTCTGCTCTAGTAACAACAGAATATCCGTGTGCCAGAGCTCTTGTTGAATTCCACGTGCCAGCGAATGAGAAAAGTGTGTTAAAGGACCTGTGTTAAGATAATGGATTTTTGGTGGGTACCTGAGCTTCTGGTTAGTTCTGAAAACTGAGGAACTGCTCCCAGGTTGGTGTCACAGAAGGAGACTGTTGAGATTGGAGGCTGANACCCCCTGGTAAAATTATCTCTAGATCAAATATGTGTCTTGCCATCCAGGAAAGAGTAAAGAATTAGGATGGCCCAGGATGATTTGATTCCATATTTTTATGTAAAGGATTTACAAAGTATAAAGGTACTGACTTCTGCCATGCATGTTGGGGGTTTTTTTGGTGCCTCTTTATTTAAGGAAGCAGAGAGGCACAAGGAAATTAAAAAAACCCACAACCTCTTTGGAAAAATGTGCATAAATTGATTCATATAGGAATTCTGCCCTGCACTGGAAGGTAAGGCTTTTTGGCTACTTTACCGGAGCACTGCAATAAATATAAAAGTTGAGAACATATAATTTAATTATCATATTCTGGTCATAAATACTTGAGGGCTGTAGTACGGTTGAAATCCCAAGAGCTCTGGCTAAGGTTGCAGCTGCAACATCAATTACCATTTATCCATTCCAAGAAAGCTTTGCCTGTGCCCTTGAAACCTTTACGTTCTGGAGAGTGTCCAAACGGGAAAAAAGCCTCGTGTCGCTCCCTTGCGTGAGTGTTTCTTTCTCTCTCCCGTGTGAGCTCTAAAATGGTAGCGGGCGCCATTTCGGAGCGGGGAGAAGGGCTGCCTGGGGTGATGCTGGAGCTGCCGGGGCGCCGCTGGGCTTGGAGAGTGCCTTGTCCCCGCTGTGAGGAAGCCAACCAGCCTACACCCTCTGCCAGCACTGGGATGCTCCTCAGCCCTGCCCCATCCCGGGTGGTGGGACGTTGCTTCTCAGCCACACAGCAGATATCGTGTAGAATGAGAGAGAAAAGGGAACCTGTGCTCGGTGATGCAGAGGGTGGCACTGGCTGTCGAAGACTGTGTTTTCTCTACAAGGAGTTTCTGCATCCACCAGGGAAGCCAGTTTGGCCATGGCCTTTCTGAGTGACACATTCCTTGTGTTGGGGTTATCTTGGTTGTGCCATGGGCGTGCGCACAGCGCTGGACCCACAGGTCAAAATCTGGTTTCCTGATTTATTGGGTCGTGCTACAGCTTTTATCTGGGTGCACGATAAAGAAATAGCGTCAGTCATCTTGGCTTTCCAACGAGGGTTAAAGCAGTGATGTTGGATGATTTTATTCGTGGGCTTTAGTTAAATAGGTTAAATGCTGTGATCTGTAGTGGATTTGTAATTTATTACGGCATCCCTGGGGATGCACCTGCAATCAAGAGCAGCACTTTACCAAACCATTCGGTTTCTGGTTTAAGTACAAATTGAGAAGGAAAAGTTTTATACAGAACCTGCCTCTTCTGCTGTTATGTGGATGGTGTGTTTGGTTAGTTTGGGGTTTGTACGCTCCCACAGTCCCTGGGAGCGTGTGAGTTGGCACCCCAGAGCACCCCTAACTGGGTGAATTGTGTGCGTTTGACAAAGCCAAGTGCCCCGTGGGTGCCTGCGGGCAGCCCTGGAGGACTCGTACCAGTTCTCAGTCCATTTAACCCCAAGTGAGTGCATTACAAGGGACAGAGAGACCATCATAACCAGTTCAGGTTCTCAGTAAAACACAGTTTTGATGTTATTTTCCTTTGGCAAATAGACTTTTATTTTTACATGTCAGGAGCCATGTTTGAAAGTTCTTTTTTGCTTGAGCTGAAAACTACTTTCCTGCCCAAGAGAGTATGAAAAATAGTTACTAGTTTCTCGAGTTAATAAAGAAAGAAGCAAGTAATTCAAAAAATGTCATCAGTTGGTGTATGCAGCCGAGTGTTTACATTGTTCTCATTGCTCGGAGATAAGAATGAGGCCCGGATGGCGATGACATTGAAAATGGTTTCTTTACTGCTGGTTTGGTGATAGTGCTGGTGCAGATAAGGAGCTCCCTGTTGAGAACGAGCTGGTGCAAGGCTGAGGAGACTTGGGCTGGAGACCCAGGGCTCCTGGTGCGCAGCACTTTGCGGTCTGGCTGTATCGGGAGGGAATGCAGCTCGTGTTTGCAGCAGTAGATTAGGCGTAGGAGCAAAATCTTATCAAAAGACTAATCAAAATAGCCAAATTCTGAGCTGTTTCTCCCGACCTTGGACATACCGCATCCATTTCTTCCCTTGGAGTTGCAGTTGGACATGAGTAGCCTTCCCTTAGGAACTGTTTGCAAGCGTTCAGTCTCTATAACTTGTCATTCGGGATTGCCTTAATGGTCTGTCTGTCTGGAAAAAAACTTGTATTCTGCATTTCCCTTGCACTTTTCTTTGGGGTAGATTTTTTTAAAGGTGGAAATTGCCTTTCCTCGCAGCCCCTCGGGTTTGCTGCGATGCTGCTGTTCTGTCGCTTGCAGCATTTGCTGTAAATGCTGTTAGTTTTGTAATTACACAAATCCCCTTCTCATTGTGCGTGTGGAACTAGCTACTGGTGCTGATTTAATGTGCTTTTTTTTAAGAGTTTACCCTTCAGCAGAAGAGTGCTGACGCTGGGCAGCGTGGGACTGGGGCTGATCGGCCTCAGTGTTCGTGTGCTGGGAGAGAATCAGCAGCGGCAGCCTGGGAAGGGCTGAGAGTTTCATTGCTGAAGGTGTTTGGATCCTCATTATCTCACTACAGGGTTTTTTGTTTAATAATGTAACAGGGAGTTAGTACAGTTAAAAAATAATGTTGGAGGGTTTGTAGGCTCCGTGAATGAGAGCACATGTGCTGTGTGTTGTGTTATGGAGGGACTTGTTCTTGTGTGAGAAAGCAGAAAAGGGGAAAAAGCAGTTGTTTATTTCAGTAATGAACAGCTGCAGTGGAGTAAGTTATTGTGTCTTCTGAAGAAACCCATCGGCCTCCTTGGTTGGCAGATGACTGAACAGGAGCCAGC
>WAAB01003238.1:0-13821 GCA_013389865.1 Piaya cayana | reverse complement strand
ATAGGCAGGGATACCTTCCACTAATAGTCTACTGCCGTGCTCCAGCAGAAGCCGGGGCACCTCCTGCTCCATGAGCCAACAGAGGAAGGGCAGCAGAGAAAGGGGAAAGGAAGAAATAGTTTCAGATGCTGTCACAGGGCCACAGTGCCTGTGGGAGCCACAGTGATCTCCTCCCACTGGAAATGCCAGGCATAGGAAAAGAGATTCATTCAGCCAGATATTTACAATTCATATTCTCATCTTTATAATTAGTATCAAAACACACAGTTTCATGAGCAGCGAAAGCAAATGAAGTATCATTTCCAAAGGGTNGCAGCAGAGAAAGGGGAAAGGAAGAAATAGTTTCAGATGCTGTCACAGGGCCACAGTGCCTGTGGGAGCCACAGTGATCTCCTCCCACTGGAAATGCCAGGCATAGGAAAAGAGATTCATTCAGCCAGATATTTACAATTCATATTCTCATCTTTATAATTAGTATCAAAACACACAGTTTCATGAGCAGCGAAAGCAAATGAAGTATCATTTCCAAAGGGTATTTCCCACATAGAATCATAGAATCACCAGGTTGGGAGAGACCCATCGGATCATCGAGTCCAACCATTCCCATCAAACACTAAACCATGTCCCTCAGCACCTCGCCTACCCGTGCCTTAAACACCTCCAGGGAAGGTGAATCAACCACCTCCCTGAGCAGCCTGTTCAAACGCCCAATGACCCTTTCTGTGAAAAACTTCCTCCTAATGTCTAGCCTAAAGAGGCCAATTCCCTCTTGTCCTGTCCCCCGTCACTTGGGAGAAGAGACCAGCTCCCTCCTCTCCACAAACTCCCCTCTGCTAGTTATAGAGAGCAATGAGGTCTCCTCTCAGTCNCTAAGGGTGCACTCAATGCCTTCATCCAGGTCATTGATGAAGTCATCGAACAGGGCTGGACCTAGCACTGAGCCGTGGGGAACCCCACTTGTGACTGGCCTCCAGCTGGATTTAACACCATTTCCCACCACTCTCTGGGCCCGGCCATCCAACCAGTTTTCCACCCAGGAGAGTGTGTGCCTGTCCAGGCCAGAGGCTGACAGTTTCCGTTGCGCATAGCCTCTTTGGATAAGAATAGGATCTTTCACCTTTATCTAACAGTCAAAAACTTTAAGGGAACATAATATCTTTGATGCAGCAGCCTAACTAGCAAGCTCTGATAAAATTAGCCAAGAAGTTCAAAAGTTATTTGGATGGAAATAAGGAGAACTGAACAGGAGACATCTAAAGAGAAATATGCTTGGTTTGTGGTTTGAGCTGAAGTAGAATTAGTTTTCTAACTTCAGCAAAGTCTCGTTTAAGTAATTTCATTTCCTGAAAGTTAACTGCATGTTTTTTGGACAGTGTTTTTCTCTAGAAGTGATAATGTAGGGCATGGATATGCAGAAAGGACATTGTTTGTATTTATTCCTACAGAAAACAAGGCCATCTTTGAGCTGGTGGATGCTGTAAATGAAAGAGGTGAAAAAAGTCACACCTGCAGGGAGTAGCAGACAGGACTGATGACCCCAAACTGAAAAACAGAGTATTCCATGCAGTATACATCATATTCACTATAAAAATGAGTAATCATGAGGGTCTCACTCTCTTTGTTGGCTGATGTCCAGTGAGGACACATCTGTCTGTCTGTCTTCCTCTGATCCCAGATCCTTGTGTTCCTGAATCAAGTTCTTAAGCCCAGCTCCCTCCTAGCCCTGAACACTTTCATTCATGTCTGCTGTGCAACATTTGTGGTGATGTAGAGTCATCAAGGGATGGATGCGTGATTTCATATGTTTGCATATGTATTATTATTTTCTTTATTATTATTATACTAAAGATGTAGCTTTAGTTTTCCAACACACAACTCTTTTCCTCTCATTTCCCTTTCCCTGGAGGGAATTGTGAGCCCTACTGCTCAGTTTCAGCTGCTGAATTTGGCCAGGCCAGGGCTAAACTCTGACAGCTTTTTCTCTTTGATGAGATACCTAAATAAACTTGTGTTCTTTAGGCAAACAGATTTAAACCATTAAGATTTGAAAGCCATAAACTACTGTTCCATCACCAGTGGTAGCTGGATCATATAATCCATTGGAAGCTGAAGAGGGGATCAAATTCCTTATATCAGTAGTTCATTCAGATCAGTTCAGATGCTTTAATGAAGTTCTGGTCACTGTCTCCTCATCCAAAACTGTGAATAGAAGACTTCATCACTGCTGCATGGGAGTTCAGTCTTGGTTTCTGCCTTCTCCCTGTTTTCACTCCCTCCTCTCAATGTCCTTGCCTTGTTCATGTGCTGTTTTTTCTACAATGCAAACTTTACCACACTCATAGCTCTAATGCAGTAATCTCAGGTAACCAGCATCAGGGAGACAAGTTTCTCAGATTTCAAAGCAAAAGGTGTAGAAGTTTATTCACATATGTATTTGCAACTGAGATTAACTATTTGTTTCAACTGCACAAACTAGAGTAAAGGTGATACTAAACTACATAACCACCTTTGGATGTTTCTTTTAATCTGCAGATCCCAATTCACATCATATTTTTTTAATTGTTCCTATTTATAGTGAGAATACTTAAAGTCAAATTAATTCTTAAAGACAATGTACCTAGAAAGAAATAGGTAGGAATAGACAGAGACTTTAGCACGCGTCTTTGCCTGTAAATCTGTCTCCTAGATTGAAACAAATAACTGATGATATTTGCTCCTTTGTTGTAAGATTATTGCATTGTATGGAAACTGCAATTGAAGCCTGAATATGCGCTCTCACAGAGAAAAGATATATATATCTCATATATATAAACTTTTATTTTGCCTTATGTTTTGGGATTTTTTTTATAATAAGCAGTACCCCTATATTTTGTTATGACTTCACTAAAAAAGACCCTGCAACACCAAGGATGAAAAAGTCACATGTCAATTTTAAGCATCGGCTGCTTCAGAAGAAGCACTATGCTGGTAGTTGCACTGATAACTAAAAGATCATGGGCATTCATTTAAAATATATCTAGCCGTGGTTTGCTCTGCTTTAACTGAGTGTGGAATCTGGCCTCATTCATTAGAGTACTTTGAATGAAAGCTAAAAGAATTGGTTTTATTTCTGAGCTAGACTGTAGAAGAACATGGACTTGGCTCTGGCTGCAGCACCTGAGATGCTCAGCACTCAAGTGGCAAATTGGCAAAACAATATTTGAGAGTCCACATTGCCCTGTTGACAGTAGTTGAACCTCTCACACAGCTAAGTCAAGTATATGTTTTAGGGTTGCTGCATTAAGATCAAAACATCTTGAATGACCATTTGGCAGAAACTGTGAAATGACAGCAGAACTTCTGTTTCACTTGCAGTTGTTTTGGTTTTTTTATATTACTAAGTAGGATTTTAAGTAATTCATAGGCAAACTAATGACCAGATGATCAGAAAGCTACTGCAGGCCGTAACAGGAAAAGCACTGACCCTTCATTTTGCACAAATTCACATTTATTCTGTGGTACTTAGATTTTGCAATTGAAGTTTGGATGCCTGTATAAAGGTTTATGGTCTCAGATTATAAGTTAAAACAGGAAAAATAATCTTATTATAAACACAGATACATATAGACACATATTCATTTTCCTCTAGATATTAGATATCTTTATCTTTCTATTTCATAGAATATATACATATAAAATAAATTTCATACTTCTATTGTTTTGTTTACAGGGTACAAATACATATTGTACATAAATTATTTATAAAAGGAGTATCAGTGTTTCTAGATCACATTGCATATTAGATGGGCTGTAATTAGCAAATAAAGGATACACAGCTTTTCAACAAAAGAAAACAATGAGGCTGCCAGAGTATGCAGTGGTCTGGGCATTTCTATGTGCATGTGTGTTCAAGTGTGTTTTTCTACATAAGTGTGTGTATATCTTTTTTTTAGCACCCATCCCTGCCAATCTTTGCACTGCCAGCAGGGAAAGTCATATCCATGGCAACCAAGTGCACCATTCCTACCCATATCAATGACGACTCCAATCTCAACTGTCAAATATTCTATGCACATCATGTAAAATAGCTATCTTTTCCTTATACCTCTATGCATCTAGTTTCTGTGGCTACATGTTTATGCAAACGGGAATTGTCCTTTTTCTCTCAGGTTGATTGAACACTGAATTTGTTTTGCACCTTGGAAATGCAAAGTCATGCTGTCTTGCCACCTGGCATACCTCATAATTGTAAAAGCTATATTATAATGATAACTCTCCATAAATTAGTCTGATAATACCAACTACCTGGTTTGTGAGGAAGAATTGGAGAATTCTTCAAAAGAAGAATATTAATATGGATCTGAGATATGCAAATAATGCTTAATTGACTCTCTAGAGTACTAATTTTCAGTACTGGAAAGCTAGTATTTGATTAGTTCTTTTGAGATACTGATGAGAAGAAAATGTCCTTCATGAATCCTGAATGACAAATTACCCACTGTTTTCTGTACAAAGACCTTGAATTCCAAGGATTGTCCTTTTCTTACTTGGCAGGAAAACAAAAAGTCTGATTTAACACTCTGAGCTTCTGCTGCACATTTTAATGGATGCACAATCAAATCTATTTTCCTTGGTCTACTTTGAATGGTGATTCCTAAAATAACCTACAAATAACCCAAAATAACCCTACAAATCCCACATGTGCCAAGGTACTTCAAACATACAGCATGCAATAATGTGTAACTCCTCCATCATGTCCCCACTTGTGGTGTTTCATTAGGAGCAGATGATAGCTCCAGATTCAACCACTAGAAAGTTCCAGAGAGGTGCAAGGCTTAGATTTTTGGTTTTCATGCAAAGATAAGCCTGGATGTCAGTACCTTGACGGTGTTATGGTAAACAAAAAGTGCTTGACAAATGATAGATCTTTAAAGAAGGATGTTCTTTTGAAGCAAAGGCCTTTTGGTGGTATTTTTTTTTATTTGAAAGAATAATTTGATGCCTAAGACTTTCTTCTGTGTCCTGGGTGGTGGAAAGGGTGAAGTGATTGCCTAAGTCTGTGACTCAGCAGTACAATCAGAAGAAAAAATTGTTCTTGTTGAGAAAAACATTGTAACTAACAATGAGTATTCGGAACAAAGGGGATTCCCTTTGGCACAAATGCTCTCATTTGAACATCAGCACATAAGTGCATTTACCTTTTACAAAGTTTTGACTAATCAAAGGCAAAAAAAAGTCTGCTCACAAAATAAAATGCATATCTTCCTGTAAATATCAATCCTCTGCCAAGAGATATTAGTTTATTATACCTTAACTAGTAAAGTGTGATATACAGAGTGTTGTACTTAAGGTACATTGCACACATGAATCCAGTAGAAATTGCACCAGTTAGGCTACTAACTGGTGTTGTATCCTCTCCTGTGGAATTAAGAAAGTCATGAAAATACTATTCTGTTGACAGCATTGTGTCTGGGTGGTTGTCTCCAAAGGCATTGGCCAAAAGGAAAATATTAGCACCAATTTCTAAAGCACCAGCTTGCCTCCTCTGAAGTGAGTATGTGGAACCTGCAAAAAGTCACTGCAGACAAGAAAAAAACAGAATTTCTTCCTGGACCCAGGAAGCTCTGAGATGTGAAATATGGGATGGTCTCACTGGAGCTACCAGTTTCCTTTTGAATTTCCAGCCTATCTGCTGCTGAATGGAGAGGTGGTAGGAACCCATATTTGCTTGTGGCTGCTCTGTCTCTACAATAGTACTTTAGTGATTATTTCCTGCTGTGTTTATCCAGAGTTTTACACAGAAAGTCAGAATGAGTACATCTATGTAGTATTTTAAAGACATGTATTCCTCTGGCTACTTGTTAGTCAAAACTTACTGTCTACACAGAGAGCAGTCTTTTTTCATATCTGCTTTTATTTTTTCCCTCAGTTATTGACTTTAAGACTTTAGACAACCCTGTCCAAAAAAAAGTTTAGAAAGAAAATTCAGATACTGTATGGTGGTTATTCCAGACCAAAAGCATCTTTAATATGTAGGTGCATTGTAATACTATTATTATTATTAAACACAAACAGGAAAATGAACCCGTGTCTTGCAGTTTTACAAGGGTAAGTTTTGCCGCTTGAATACTTCTATAACTTTGTTTTTGGGACAATGAAGATTTATCAGCAATTTATTATGTAAGTACTTTAGTCTAGTCTGATACTTTCAAACAGATTTTAATATATGAAGTACAGAACAGGATAATTGTCCCAAGAAGAATAGACTAAATGTATGTAAGCATAAATATCCTACATGCAACCTTATGAAATGGGCTGAAGCCATTTAAGTGGAGTGCTTTGCAAAACAAATAGGTTTTTCAGGGTCTTTTGAAAGAATTAGATGGAGTGAGCTTAATCCTCCAGTTTTTCCAGATATATAAAGAAAACAGATATTTTTACCTGAGGTTAGCAACATTAACAACCATTTTTGCCTTTTTGGCCAATAACAGTGCTACAGCATCCTTTTAGAGAGTTAATCATCTGGAAATGCAAAGCAGCAAGCACTACGACTTCAAAGTATAAATCAAAAGGACATACGTAAGAATAAAACTGCAGCTGCTTTTGCAGTTACCCGCCTAGCAATCCTCACTTTTCCTGAGATATCGTCTCATCACTAAAGCCAGGCTTTCGTATCACTATGCTTTGCTACTTAGATTGGTGATTACCACACCTGATCAGATGAGAGGTGTGTTTGTCTCAGTAAAAATAGCCTGTGATAGGGTGAATTAAAAGAAAGTCTTTTTGCATATGAATATATCATATCTGCACACACATTTGAAAATGCATGTCAAATTAACAAGATTATTTAAGCCTCTAGAAGAGTGGACACAAGCTTGAATCACTGGAACCTGGGAGAGGAGGTCAGACCAATGTTCTTGGCTGGAATGAGTTTTTAAAAAATATCTCTAAAGATACAGGAAAGAGAACCTACATAGTATTTTTATTGCTGTGACAGTCATGATTAAGGAGGGCATATTAATAAGATATGATAAGTCCCAGTAATAGAATCCCTGCTTTCAGTGCTTTATCACCAGCTGGAGTGTTTCTGTGAAAACCAGTGATGTCATACTACTATGAAAGTTATGAGATCAAATGTGTTCACATATTCAGAAAGGAAAATATAATGCAAACTGTGCAAAACTGGAAGGCAATTTTGTTCAAGTATTCACTACAAGACCCAGCAGTCAGGACTACTATTTTTTCACCTTCAGCACCACTGGTCTCAGAAGACACCTGGAAAATAGTTTCATAATTTCATTTTCACCATTCAAAAAACCACCATTCTCATTAATCTTTCTGCATAAGAAAATGTTTGCTGGGAGTCCGCATATGCTGAAATGTGAAAAATGTAGTCATAGCTCTGACAAGCAATGTCCTCATTCATGGAGTAGTCTCTTTTTATATGCTTTTGCAGCACTGAACCTTCATCCACAGGTTTTCTGACAAATAAGGTTGTTCTGGTTTACTACAAAAAACCATCAGTTTGACTTTAATGAAGAGAGAAGCGTAGTATCACCACAGTTCAGAGGATCATACTAATACAACTATCTTCAAATGAAATAAAAGTATATATTTTTAATAACAGTATATAATTTGTGCCCAGGGAAGGGAAGATGAAAATGACATTTAAATAAGTCTAAATCCATGATGTAGATCTACAATGGTTATACGTCAAGACCTCTCTAAGTGCCAGTTTTTTTGGTTTGGGTGAATCTGAAGCCATGCCATGCTCTGTTAGTATCATTACCATCATCATCATCATCAAAGCATTCAGTTGATTTTTTATCCTGTTATGGATCTCAGCCAATTCTTAGTAAGCCAGTTTACTGAAAGCATGTTCACATTCAAATGATGCAACAACAGTGCAATTTTATATAATGCCCTAAGATATTCAGGGTCTTGGCACTGTCTGCAGTACATTCAGAATATTTGAGCAATATAACAAATGCATTTTCCTTCAGAATTTGAATGGGATGCCTGCACTAGCTGAGTCAATATCGAAGGGAATATGTTGTCCAACTCATGAACACATGCACTTCTCATGAATACAACAGGTTCTATACTGAGCATGCAAAAAGTCAAATTCCTTCATTAGCTCTTGATGATCTTTACATTGTCCATTACAAATCTGAAATTGTGAGGTTACTTATACCTGCAATAAAGTTATTCTCCTTTACCTGAAGTGCTGTTATATTGAATCAAATCGAGATGATAGTACCCATTTTCTTCATGCTAATGGAAATTCATCAAGACACAAACAAATTCTGTTCAATTTTGTCAGTTTTTTTTAGGTTGTTATATGGTCTGAATTGCAGCAGACAGCCTTAGATGGAGGAACTAGGGACACCAAATCAAGAGGCAAAAGTCTAGCATAATCAATATGAAAACACAAAAGGAGATCAGTCCATGGCATATTGTTAGTTCATTCTGTTTGGCAAGTGTCTTCCAGTCACGAGTGCTATTTGTCAGTTTCTGCAGAATTGTTATTAATGTCTTTATTGTTTGCTTAATTGAAGTTAGACTTTGTCATTAGCAGCTCCATCTTGTGTCATTCAAATCTTTCAAATCTATTTGTCTTTGGTGTGAATAATGATATTCCCATTCTTCCAGGCAGATTGAATAGCAACCAAATGAAGCTTTTAAAACTGTATAATGATTTGAAGAATCATCCCTCCCCTTCCCACCATCAACTTTCTTATTATTCCCACTTCCAAGAAACTGACATTTTCTAGAGCAACTCATAAAGCTCATATCACGGACAGTGGATAAATATGGTACTTGCATAAATCTGATGAGACAAAACATGGGGAAGGAGGGGCTGAATTGCAGAAAACAGTTTGTATTTTCTGGGAGAGCTTACTTATTACTGGTTTTGGCACCTTAATGAAGAAAAGTGTAAATTCAAACCAGTCCGGCTTGGTTATCAGCAAATGACCATTATTCTATCAACCTCATCCTTCAGCATTGTCAAAACCTTCACTGACAATATTGTTTAAGCTCTTATCCAGTAGGAGTATTCATCAGTTAACCACGCTCTTATATCCTAGGATGTGCATGTCTAAGTACAATATACGTAGAATTACAACATAGGCAACAATGGTTTTTCAGCAGCCCATTTCTTATTTTAAAAAATCAAGCAAACAGGTGAGAGTAGTTCTTAATAACCAGTGTCAGCAATTTCTCTCATGATTGCAGAGATGCTAGCTCTTTTCACTGCAACAGTCACTCATCTAAAGCATCAATAATGCCTCTTATTTAATTTTGCTTTCCTGCTCCTAAATACTTTCAATTTTTTATACACTAATAAGAAATCCTGAGCAATTCACCAACAAACCCTCGTCTTTCTCATGTTTAGTAAACAGTAAATTCAAATCAACCTTCCTCTCATCAGGCCTATTTCACTGTTGTTTTTTTATTTCCCACATAATGTTCACTCTAAATCTAAGAGTACAGCTACCCCAAAGCCTTATGATTTGTTGATTCAAACCTGCATATTTTTCCAAATGTTCTTCCACCTGTTATTTAATAATAGTTTAGTCTCCAAGGTTTCCAGTTCTTCATGGTTTTCAAATTAGCCATATCTCTTTTTCCTGTTCTTTTACATTAGGACATATTTATAAATGCAGTTCATCTACTCAGTCATTTTCCAGTTCATCACTGATTTGTTGTATTATTCTGACAACTGACTTTATAAGTGTAATATTTGCTTTATGGTCACACTCACTAAATCTACATCAAACCTTGAAGACAGAATCTGCCCAGGCTTATCAATGAAAATTGCCACTGCTCTTTCACAAGCTGCTGAGTTTTCAACACAAAATCAACTTCTTTGTTTGCTATTGAGGCAAATGAAGTATTGAAGCTCAGCTCACACTGGATTCCACATCCTTGTACCATTTATATTGCTCTGAAGACAGAAAATTGACTGACTGATGTAAGTGAAGGTGTAAATATAGTTTATAGAGCCTTAATTTTTTGAGACAGTACAGAAGAAGAGAACCCTTTTTTGACTTTCAGATCATATGTTAGCTTTTGGAGGTTAGAAAACTATTGTTGCACTTGAATGAAAAACATGCAAACTAAGAGTCAGTGAAACACAATAAATTTCTTCTTAAACAACCTTTTCTACAATGTTTGCAGGCAATTGCCTTCAACACATCAGCACTTTGCCTTTATTCTCGGGGTTTTGACCCTATGTTCACTTTCTATGACCCTGTATTTTACTTTATTGTGAAGACTGGTTCTGATTCCCTAACTTTTTGTTGATCTGTTTTGGCACATGTAGTCCAACTGACCCAAATACAAAAAAAAATCTGGAAACTTTTTCAAAGAAATATATTTAGTGTATGCATATACTCTAAAGACTTGCATGGTGCCCCCTAATGACACATGTTAAAGCCCAGATTTTGCACTGAGATGAGAACTTTGGGGAGCCATTTCTGATGTCTATTATACCATTATAATTCCCATGGGGTTAAACTTATTCCAGTATAACAGAAAGAGTGAATCTTGTCCTGAATTTTTAAAAGCCTAATATAGCAATGCATACATCTGAAATACAGATTTTTTTGGTCATGCACAATACTGTTCTCCTGAATCACGACCAAAATGTTATAAACTTCATTTGAATCATGAAGAACAACTAGACATATTCTTAAAAATGTAAACTGGCAGTAGATTTTCTTAATGTTTGAACTGAAATCGTAAAACTATAATATCCTACTTGATATTACATTTCGTTTGTTTTAGAGTCTGAGCAACAAACCCAACAGCTTTGGCAATCAGAAATCTCAGTAATAAACCTTTCTTGCAGACCAAAAATGGATCTATGGAGCAGTCCTATGCTGGTTTATTTTTCAGGTTTTTCTTTACACAGTTTTTGAGAATTAATATAAATCCTGGGAGAATTAAAAACTCTGGAACAGGTTTTTTACCCTGTTACTGAAATCCAGTGGAATGCAAAATCTCACGGATTATCAGAGAAATTTATAGAATTAAAAAAGACATGTTTGTGTCACAAAATCTGCATATTTTTGATGTCTCATTAGCTTCTGTTCAGGAACTTCTCTTGCCAGGAATGTTTTGAGGAACACTCAACAGAAACTCTTATTTCTTAGCTAAAAAACACCAGATGCAGAATTATTCAGAAAGGTCACTACAGAAGCAACCCTTACACTGCAGAAAAGATTAAGAACTACTTATTTGCTTCCAAATGTGGATTGAAATAAAATAGAAAAATAAATTTAAAAGTAGGGAGCAGCTTAAAAAAAATTGGTTTTCACACAACGAACATTTGAGATGGAGAAGGCAAATTGAGACCATAGAATCAAAGAATAATAAAATAATTGTGTTTTTCTGCCAGTGTTATAACAAGGAAAATAAGGAGCCAATGAAAGTCTTATAGTTTTTATAAAAAGAAAAATTTCCCATGATCGTTCTGAAGCTTACTCTACAAGTATTGTAAGAGACTGGTGTATTTTGTTTTTTGGTTTCCTATGAACAATATCCTTCACATGTAAATGAACTGTCCATAGCAAATGAATTTAAACATTTTTCTCCTCTGTTCTTTCACACAGTGGTTTACATTCCAGGAATGACCTCAAAAAGGAAAGACTCATATATACAGGCTTATAGTGATAATAACAGTAAAGCTGTTACATTGCAAGGAATCAAATTTAGGACATTTGTACAAATGTAAGAAAACTGAACAAAGTGTTCTGGGAGAGCAGCTGCACAAAAACAATAATTGCACTTGATAAGTGTTCAAAAAGTTTTAAAGGGAGAAAACCTGAGAAAGCCTGAAGGAAGTCCCTGACATTATTCACGCAAACTGTTTGAAGAATTTGTCGCAAACATCATAAATTTCTGCATGTGTTTGTTTTGCAGAAGTACTCCTTCAATCACATTTTACTTACATTAGTATCTGCAAAAAGTGAACTTCACACCCATGTGCACAAATATTTGGAGAAAATGTATGGCAGATCCGCAGCTGTGTATTCATGCAAGAAAAGCCCATGTGCTAATCTAATCAGGCAACTTAGACAATGCCCTGAGGCAAATCTGCTCAATCACAAAGAGTCTGGACACTAAACAAAGAGTATAAAGAGAAATCCATTTGTAAGCAGCTCAAGGGGAAACAGCAATGAAATTTACCAAAATATCAGTTAGGATGTCACATCAAATCAAATTAAAAAAAATATTCCACAAGCAGCAAAAGGAGTTAATTTCATTGAATAAAATATTAATTGTGAATTATTCACTCAGCATTAACAATTGGTTTATAATTTAGACTAAATTATTCATTTCTGCAGCCAAAGAGAAATCCATGAAATGCTTTATTTATATTTTTAAATGTATCTTAACTTTTGATTTTATAACTGTTTCAGTAGCTTGAGAGATCTAAACTATCTTTATTTTCCAGAAAATTTATCACAGTGCTGCATTAAGCAGATCCCTCTCTCACAACAGAGAGGATTCCTCCAGAGACTGAAACAAGTGCGTCAACTTTAGCCAGTCTGTCTTTGCAGATTCAGAAAGGAAGATGTCTCATCTTCTGACCCTCATCTTCTTGTCCTCTGGTTCTAATACTCATTATTCTTTTCCATATGTTAAATTACATAAATTAAAGGTTGGTTGGTTTGTTTGGATATTTTTACAGCACTCTGGTCTTCTATATAATTTTGTGCCCTTACGAAAATATTGCTGAATTTCTTATTATTTACTCTGCTATTTAGCAGCAAGTGTTTGGTTTGAGATAAATAACAGAACATGTTTTGGAAGCTCTTTTGCATAGGGTAAAAAAAGAAAGCATTGGACATGTTCAATAAAACCACCAGGACCATGATGAGACCCCAAAAAAAGTGAATGGAAATGAGCTGTTGCATCATGCATACACTGTTCTTTAATCCATGTGCTTATCTCTGAGCAGAACTACTAAGGGTGATTCCTGTATCTTTCTGAGCTTCTCCAAATTTCCCATTTTCACTGTCATTTCAGGACATCTATTTACCTGAAAAAAAACCTGCTCAAATCCAGGCTGAGCACATCCCAAGGCATATAGTACAAACATATTTGAAGCCATGATTCTGCACAGAAACTATTCTATTTTGGATTTAGATGCAAAATTTTGTAATTATTATTTTTTCATGGAAAAAATAGCTAAGCCCCCAGTGAACTGTGAATGAGAAGCAGCTAATTAATATCCACAGGAAATTATTTTTATTTTCAGTCTTGACCCATTTTGGGTTGTCTCTTCAGCAATTAAACACAGCAGATATCCAGGGGATGTCAAAAGGACATCTCTGCTGACTTCCTCAGATGCTTTCCATGTGCTTTTGAGGTTAGAGAAGAGTCCCGTTTTACAAAAATAAAATGTTTGGGGTGTAATGCCGTGAGTGAGGAATGAGGAATAGTTTCCCTTGAAGACAGGACAAGTGATGCCTTCCTGATGCAAATAATATCAGACTCAGTTCTTCACTGTTTGTGACAAGTTTGGATAATACAGTGATAAGCCATGCAAATAGATTTTTTATCAGGTCAAGCTCTTACTAAATTTAACTAAAGTTTGCTGAGATAAATACAGAAAATGAATAAAATGTATGACCTTTTATAAATACTCCAGGACAGTGAGTACACTGGTGGGGACTTACTTTTGGAGGCTCTGCAGTTTTCTCCCTGAGCCGAGATCCTGAAAATCCCAGGTGGGAGAAGGGTTCCTGGCACCCGGCACCAGGCTCGGATAGCACACGTGTTGCCTGACAGGGGAGGGAGCGGTCCTGGAGGCTCCTGCGGGAGATTTTA
>WAAB01003237.1:0-14988 GCA_013389865.1 Piaya cayana | reverse complement strand
CTTTTACAATTTTTTTTCTCTTTTAAAAAGAGAAAATGTGGAAACAAGTTCCACAGACCTTTCCCATACTTTATACTTAAGTTGACATTAAAAAGAGTAGTATATTTTCTCAAATAACAGGTTTTTTATGTTTCTGTATTCCATACTTCTTACTTTTTCTTTGTTTTTTAAATTGTACTGTGTTTTGTAGCATTTTTGTCCTAACTTTTGCTGCATTTGGCATCTCACTGTAATGAAATAAGATGAAATTTTGAATAAGGCAGTGGGATGAAATTTGGAAAATCTTTGTATGCTTCCTTCTCCATGGATAAGAGATTTCAGAAGTCTTCTTTCTCTGTACATTATCACTAGATCTCACAGATAGCAAACCATGTCTTTCAATCAATTTAACAGCTTTCAGGATAATAAAAAGAGTTCTTCTATTCAGTCACACTGAATAGAAGAATTTTCTTTTTCTGAAAATCCAGGTATTAATTTTATTTTGAAATATATGCACTATTATTCAAACCTCTCTTAGCAGGCATTGGTTCTGAAAAATGCCGCTAACATGATCTTTATTGTTCTGATGTTGTTGTATTCATGATAACGACTCACTGCTGGAGGAGAATTAAAACAATGAAATATTGAGTAAAAGCAAAAATGACATATGTAGTCCACTAAGAACTAAAACCTGAAGTATTCTATGCTTGTACCTTGAGTCAGGTACAAGATCCATAGGATAACATCTTATATTTATATAGGTAGGTCAGAATGTGTATACAAATGAAACACAAAAAAGTAACTTTATTCCTATTATTACATGGGAACTTCTTTATCTGATCATTTATTATGATAGAAAGTCCTAGAAACAGCAAAAAGAAAAATATTTAATTTCTAGGGTTTTGATAATACTAATAATACTAATAGTCTGCTATTTACCTTATTGTAATTCACAAATACAAAATTTACAGAGCTGGCATATTTTGATCTTGCTTAGGGGTAAATCTGGCCCAATAGGGTCATAGGAGATTGTAGCAGCATATGTATATTGTATAAATACAAATAAAATATATCACAAGGTACTCAGAAAATGACAGCTACTTTAATTCTTAAAGGGCTTAGACTTCCAACCTCTTTAGAAATTATAAAATGAAGAATAACAAAAAAACAACCCCCGATTATTATCCAAGCACAAGTGGTATAAGATCATTTATCTTGATGGATGTCACCTTAGAGCACATATTATCCCTATCTCTCAAAGTGTTTTTTCCCCCTTATTTCATCTCTGACATTCATTGTAAATTTAATGATCCACATACGATTTGCTGGTGTCTCAGTCTGGTGTTTTGAATCATGAAACTAGTGCTAAATTTATGGCACTGCAGTACCACTTAGTGAATCATTAAGCAGTACAGTGATTTTAATGATTTGGATCATACTGGACCTCATCACTGTATAATGAGGTTCCATTTAGTGTAAATTTTATGTAAAAATTCAATTTGCAAACCAACAACATGAAACTACAACATTTTTTCTAACCTGACATTGTATTTATTTATTGGAATTTCCACCAATGTTTCACATGGGGAAAGAAAAGGCTACCTCATTACAAAAATAATTTGTCACTGTCCTCAAGCCACTAAAAATTTGTACTTTCAGACTGGCACTTTTGTAGAAATATGCTCTTAAACATAAACCTCTAAAGGGCCTTGTTTTAGATATTAGAGTATGCTGAATTCGATTGCTATATTACTGCTCTGGCTAAGCACTTGGAGAAATAATCGTTCAAAGGGGCAAAGGACTTCCAAAC
Source organism: Piaya cayana (assembly GCA_013389865.1). NCBI lineage: Eukaryota > Metazoa > Chordata > Aves > Cuculiformes > Coccyzidae > Piaya > Piaya cayana. The sequence goes on along the minus strand of WAAB01003237.1, from coordinate 13,199 downwards.
CTTTCTTTGCTGAAGAGGATCCATGAATGCAGAAGGGAACTTTCATTACTGCCTAGCTCAATAGCACCGGGTCACCCCATTACTGTTTCCAATATAATCTCTCTTTCCCAAAATGAAGGCTTTCCCTGTTGAATGTTCACAACTTGTTTCTGTAAAATACACTAAAGGAACTGATTAGATATATGCTACCAACACAAATACAGATTCCACACTTTGAGCAGTTTTATGCTGCAGAAAGTGTAATGGGTACAATGGAGCAAATGTGTTGTTAGAATAAATAGAAGGTCGTATAGAAAGTTTCCCATTTGTAAACTGGCAATTTCGACATTTTTTCAGTAAAGTTTTCTTCAAAGCTGATTTTCATCATACAAAAGCAATCTAAAGTAGTCATCGATAACACTTGGATCATGCTCTAATTCCATTTCAGGTAATCTCTAGGTAGCATTAACTAAAGTTGTTGAGGTGGAGTTCTAAATCAGAACAATCTTAATGGGAAGGAAGTACAGTTCTTGAAAAGACTGATGGTTTTTCAGTTCTTCTCCAAATGACACACATTTGAGGAGACTGAGATTTAGAGTACTAAGTTATTGAAGCATTACATTATTTTTGAGGTGATGGAAGAACATGAGGATATTCTAAAAATCCTTACATTAATTGACCTATTAGCTCAACAGCACATGGCCGCTCTGACTCTCTAAGTACTTTACAGATGTCACAGGTAAAAAAGAAATGAATAGGATGAAAGAGGTTTTATTTTTCTTCAAAGGAAAAATGCATACAAAGAGTGATAGTCACCATGCAGTATATCAAATATATTTAATGGACAAATAAGCAAAGTAACACAATTACCCTAGCAAAAGCTCCCAGAAATGCTCATGCTACAAAACATCCTAGAGTGGTGCAGCCACTTTTCGTCATGGCTACCCAACTCAGATGCCCAGTGTTCTCTTAAACAGCATCAGTGGTTAAGAATTGCATGATACTACTCACCTGAGCATTTTTAAAATGGAGAGGAATGAAACAGAGAGAGAAGCTCCTCTCTACCTTTTAGCTTTCTTTTCCATGGTGCAGTTGTAGGCACACTATTTTATGGAACCAGAAATATTCAGTAATATGACTTGGCAGACAGTGAATCTTGCTATGTAATGTTGTGGTACAGCTGGAAAATAGAGTAGAAAAAATACTCTATAAACTCTCTAGCAAATAATTTGAAATATATTATTTTTTTAAAAATACTATTGAATCCACATTTACTTGTAACTGTTGTAGCCACAGGACTACTAGCTCTGCAAAGCAAAAACTGTCTTTAGCCATGTATGCGATGCAAAAATGCCCACTGCACTTTCTCTAGTATAAGTTTAGGAGATAACAAGACTTGCTTTCCTCTAGCTGAAGGGATTGACACATGCACAATCTCATTTATAACGGATTCAATAATACTCTCAGCCATAGGTTTACACCTATCGGAGCTAAACAAGCCCAATTTCATATGGATTTGTGTGTCAAGCTCTCCTGTTATACTGTTTTCAGTAAACCCGTCCTGCTCACAGACAGCACTTTTTGTGAGGATTCTCTGTTATCTGACAATGGATGAGCAGTGCTTGCAATCGTTTCTTCATCTGGGTCATTAATAAGGTCTTTCTCATCAACTTTGCAATCAATATTACACATTTCCATAGATTTATGATCCACAAAACTTATCCTCTGCTGTGAAGTTCAGTCAAAACCAGCTACAGCGTATTAAGAGAGGAGGGGTTCAGGGAAATAGCCAAACACACCTAGACTGAAATAGTAAAAATGCAGATCTTTTCCCTCTGAAATCAAAAGAAAAATAGAAAGTTGGGTTGGCATTTTCCTCAAAGTCTGTCTTTTGTCTAAATGAAGTGGAATATTGTAATTTGCTCTTGCCATGATCTCAGAATTTCATAACAAGATATTATTAACATCTGTATCAGCCTAGCTCAGCCGGGGCAATCAAATGAATTGGCCTGCAATTTTTCTTTAAAGTGGGTGCAGCAAAACCAAGAAAAGGCTTTGGAATCTCTAAAGGCATCTTTTGTTGCAGTGTAAGCCAAAACAAAAACCTTTTTAAAGAGAAAAAAATCTGGTCCTGTGAGACAAAGTAAACTATGAAGACTGACAAAGATACTCCAACATATGCCTACCTAACAAACTCTGCAATTGTCAGCTCTTTGTGGTTGTTTCTTAATGAGAAAGGGATTTTCAGGATGAATAAACGTCTACTCATCCATCAGCATTGGTCAGCTCCTGTCCATTGACAAAACTCTGGTCAATTTTTTTCCAAGCTTGATAGAGTAATACAGACAAAGATAATTAATTTGAATAACTCTTTCAAGAACCAGCAGGGAGGCTACTAAGGGTCTCCATGGATAACCATAAGCCTGCTAAGCCAACTGGTGCGTGCAGATGACCTACTGATGCCCATGCAGCCTGGAGTCAGTAAGACCTCTGTGGCCACTTGCACAGGCAGAGGTTCAAGTGTATGAAAGCTGACTGTGGGCATTAAAGTAAGGAAATTATAAGAGGTGTGAAAGAGAATTGAAGGTGATGTGGTAGGAAATAGAATTATTTTTGGTGTCTAGAAGATATAAGGTTCACACTGCAGCTGACTAAAAATCCCCACAACTCTAAGAAAAATTGTTTCTGATGTCTCGCCAAAGTAACTTTACATAGTTAATAAACAAGTAATAGCCTATGCTCTGGAAAACAAGAACTAAAGGAAGGGTATCAGCAGCACCAGGTACGTAATTACAAGGGTTTCTTGAGTCATTCAGATTATCAAATTCATCTGGACCATATAAGTAATGTGACCCATACAAACAGCTTTCATAACAAATAATACTTTGAGCCATTCCTTAGCAAAGGTTAACTAACTGACAGGTTAGGATGACAGCTTTTTGTTGTTTTCCGGATCAGCTTTGTTCCAGCTCATACGGAGTGCACAGTTCATCCAACACAGAGATTAGCTATCTAAACAGACAAATAAAGCTTCAAAGCACATAACATGATGCTGTTCAGAAAAAACAAAATGCTGTTATAGGTTTTGGGCTGTGAGAAGGTAATGATGTTGAGGAAAAAAACCTATTGCTATTGCCAAAGGTGACATGCGATTCTGGCCAGCAGCCTAAAACTCCTCAAAGGTTAATGTATGTTTCAGAATATTTCATGTAAAACAGACACTTTAAAATCAATTTGAATCATCCACCTCATAAATCACCATTTTTTAAAAAATGTTGGCTGGAATCCATCTGAAACTCAAGTTATTTCTTCCACAAAGTACAGATCAGTCATGTATAGTCTTTATTTTGAGGGTAAGACCAAAGCTAAAAAGTTTCAAAAACGCAGTTTCTGAATGTGAAAATATCATAACAACCTGACAAACTGCTCCTCCCCACACACACACTCAAGGTTTGTCACAGATGAGCTGGTGGATGAATAGCATTCAGATACTGGAAACTCTATGTACTCTTCCATTTCCAACAGCTTTTTTTTTTGCCAATTGCATTTCTGAGGAGCCAAGGATGAAAATAATGGACACAGTAAACTTTATTTTGGCACCTTACCCACAATCTGACCAGATAAACTTGTATTTTTCTAGATTTTAACAGAGTCGTTTGTTAAAATAGCAACTATTAATTCTACATAAAATTTAAGTTGTATGCTGCTGGTTTTTTGAAACATTCTAATAGTTTGTAACTTAGTTATCTGGGACTGTGTGTGTATCAGGGCATTGTCACCTTCAACATCAGCTTAGTATGTTTTATCCAAGATCATAACGTACTTTAAATGATCTGATTTTTTTTTAATTCAACTTTTAATTGGTGCATAATAAAAATCTCTACCATAAAATCAAAGTAAATTTTCCCATGGGATGATTCTCTATCTCTTTGGTCACTGGCATGTATTCACAATGTTTTTTCTATCACAATAGCACCACTGCAGCGCTACCTATTCTTATTTGATCTTAATTTTATGGTTTCGCGGCAACTAACCATATGAAAACCAACAACAAGCAGAAATGTAGTTGACAGTGGGATGACTAATATTACAAGAAAAGCTGAATGAAAATGACAATTAAGAGGATTCTGATAAAGGATATCACCAACAGCCTAGTAATCTAGGGAGGTGTTGATAGACAGAAAGATTATCAGAGGTCCTATTTATAAGAACACATGTACTTCAAAAGAAGTGGATTTTTTTATTAATTCTGAGACTGCAAATAATATTTTTTGTATTTTAAAACCTCATATTTTTCAATTCACAGACATTTGCTTTCCAAAATGGTTTAACTGCAGATATTTTGCTCCTTTTTTTCTCTGTATTAATGAAAAGTAACAATATAGACCTTTACAGGGTAAATATTATTTGTACATGTGTACATATGCATGCATTAGTGTACAGTGTTGAAAANCTATCTCTTTGGTCACTGGCATGTATTCACAATGTTTTTTCTATCACAATAGCACCACTGCAGCGCTACCTATTCTTATTTGATCTTAATTTTATGGTTTCGCGGCAACTAACCATATGAAAACCAACAACAAGCAGAAATGTAGTTGACAGTGGGATGACTAATATTACAAGAAAAGCTGAATGAAAATGACAATTAAGAGGATTCTGATAAAGGATATCACCAACAGCCTAGTAATCTAGGGAGGTATTGATAGATAGAAAGATTATCAGAGGTCCTATTTATAAGAACACATGTACTTCAAAAGAAGTGGATTTTTTTATTAATTCTGAGACTGCAAATTATTTTTTTTTATTTTAAAACCTCATATTTTTCAGTTCACAGACATTTTCTTTCCAAAATGGTTTAACTGTATANTGGTCACTGGCATGTATTCACAATGTTTTTTCTATCACAATAGCACCACTGCAGCGCTACCTATTCTTATTTGATCTTAATTTTATGGTTTCGCGGCAACTAACCATATGAAAACCAACAACAAGCAGAAATGTAGTTGACAGTGGGATGACTAATATTACAAGAAAAGCTGAATGAAAATGACAATTAAGAGGATTCTGATAAAGGATATCACCAACAGCCTAGTAATCTAGGGAGGTGTTGATAGACAGAAAGATTATCAGAGGTCCTATTTATAAGAACACATGTACTTCAAAAGAAGTGGATTTTTTTATTAATTCTGAGACTGCAAATAATATTTTTTGTATTTTAAAACCTCATATTTTTCAATTCACAGACATTTGCTTTCCAAAATGGTTTAACTGCAGATATTTTGCTCCTTTTTTTCTCTGTATTAATGAAAAGTAACAATATAGATATTTATAGGCTAAATATTATTTGAACAACGTGTACATATGCATGCATTTAGAGTACAGTGTTGAAACAATGGTAATGGTAGAAAACTTTTGGAGATAATCCAGTATTTATGAAAACCACAAGGAGTTTTTAATTTGATGGATAAAATACTGTAGTTAAATAAATTGTTTCCTATACTTTTGCTACTTATTAACTTTGATGCTGAGTTCTAAAATATTCTTAACATTAAAAGACCTGGGATACAACATGATTTATTCCAAACCTCTGAACTTTGTTGTTAGTCCATTGTTGCTCTTATCATTTGGATTTTAAAATATCTGATCAGGGATTTTTTCTGCTCCACCAGTTTTAATTTTGCAAGCCACTGGACCTTTATGTGAGCTAATCTCTTTACCTATTTTGTATGTGTGGAGGGGGAAACCTAAGAAGACTTTTTTTGTTTAAAATAACGAGTTTATGTGCATGCACAGCAATTACTGACATTTTACAAAGTTCATATTGCTGTACTGCATACCTCAAACATCTGTATCAGGGCACCAAAGAGGTAAAATACACTGTGAAAACAGAGTCTAAATAAGACATTAGGTTAATACAGGAGTGAGTCCATTTTAATAGTGCTATTTTTGCTTTATTACCTCATACTTCAAAGAGGCTTAAATATAATTTGCTTCCATTTTCCTTCTCTTTTACACTAATAAAGTCTGTGCTAAGGATATTCTACCATGGAAAGTAAATTTATTTCTTGTACCATGTACAGAAACTATAGTAAGAGTTGCATTAGGAAAAGAGGGTGATGTATGGAATAGACGATGTATTGGTTTCCATGTTTTATTTAACACTGACTACTCAGTCAGCACTTAATGAGGAACCAAAACAGTGAGAATTTTGTAACTGAGAAATATGAATAACTTTGAAAAATAAGAAAGGTGCTATAAAAAACCAGTAATAATAACAATAGTAATAACAGAATACTCCTCAAGCCTGGATTTTAAGCTGCCATTCAAGGGATCTGCAAAGTTTGAAATCATGCTTAGAATATATGAAAAGTATTTGAAAACAGTATTTCAAAATGTGGTACTCTGAAAAGGCAAAGTTCAACTATGTATAAACATAAGTAACCTATTTACAATTTGTCCCCCTTCATGATTTTGTGAATCTCAGCTGTGCCACGACCAGTCTTCTCCTCTCCAAACTGAAGAACGGAAGTATTTTGAGTCTCTCCTCATAAATCAGCTACTCTGCCTTCTAATTTTCTATATTCTTCTAAAATCTGTTATGTCCTTCTATAGAGAGGCCAGAATGGCCCACAGTATTCAAGATGTTGAGCCAGAAAAGTCGTAAGCAGCAGGAAAATGACAGATCCTGTTTGGCTATACCGTCCTCATTTTGAGATGACCAATCTTTTAAAGGTTTTACATTTATGTGCATTGAAGCTCATTTGCCATGTTTTTCAAGACTGACTCAGATTTTTTTAGGTTGTTTTGGAGTTCTGTGTCATCAACATAACATTTTACTCAAAAATGTGTCATCTACAAGCTTGGAAGTTGCTTTCTTTAGTTACTTCTCCTGATCACCAATGAAGATGTTCAATAAAACTGGCCCAATCAACTATCCACATAGCATCTCAGCATGGTTTTGTCTCTATTCTGAAGAAGTTCTGTCCTTTGCTTGCTGTCCTTAAACCAACTTGCATAAAGGAACATTTCTTCCCATCCTGCGTCAACAGTTTCTTTAAATGGGGAAAGGTCATGTCAGAAATTGAATACAGAAAACTTTCCAAGTCTCTTGAAGAAACTTGACGCATATTTATTGCAAATAGCTATCGCAAATTCCAGAGGTTTGACGTTATAGGGGTTTTTTAATTGCTTTTATCAAAAACTATAATCTTGGCAATTTTTCTAGAAGATCAAAACAGCATGGAAATTTCCAATGTTAAAAACAGTTGCCACAAATAAAATAAATGCATGGAATTCCATACTTTTACTTAAAATGCACCATAAGTCCTCTAATACTTATGCACAATAGGGTGTGAAATTAGGACTTGCTCTTTGTGCCCCTGTTGTAGTTAGTTAGGTTTTAAAGGACATGTGGCATAGTGCAACCCTACCAGTGAATTTTCTTGTTTTGATGGTTTTCTGCTACAGCCATAACATTACCTTTCTTATATTGTTGAGAGAATTCATTCACATGTTGACTTCTAACTTTGAAGCTTGACATTCCTTTCAGAATATACACATTTATGGAATCTCAAAACTAAGTAATTGAATAGTGTCTAAGGGTAAATTGTCATTAAAATAGGGTAGAATCAGCTCAAAGACCATAATGTCAGACATCATGCCAAATGCTGGTTTTATTGTGCTTCAAATTGTAGTAAGAGACCAGCATTCACTGTTGAGGGAGTGGTTTGGTTTTTCTCTTTCAGAATCTTCTCCTTTGACATGCATGCACGCTCCCCAAGTGAGCACCCAGCCTCACATCTTTCTTGTTCTGGTGCGTAATCCTCAGTTCTCCCTCTTGTACTCAAGTCCCTGACCTAAGTCACCTTTGGTATCTGCTGTCTTTATGCAGTGAATCTGATTTAGTTCAGACATTTTTCATTTTACATTACAGGAAAATGTTTAGCCGTTGTCTAGTACAGAGATGATGCAATCCTTAAAAAAAAAAACCCCAAACACATTTATTTTGCAGATCTAAACAAATTATGTATGATAAGGTATTCAAAATGTGAAAAAAATCCCAGTACAATATAGATGCATAAAAAGGATTTCAATGAGTTTAGTCAGACTGTTAAGTATACATTTTTTTACTGTTGCAGTGTCATTCTTAACTAGTGTCTGAAATACACTGCTAAAGATGATATATAACCATATAGTTTGGTTTTTTTCTTTTTAAATGTCCAGTGTAAGACCGCACAATCAAATGTTTTTTAGTATCTATTCTTCAGGCAAGATGAATTTGCCATGTGTTTCAGAGGACATATGGTGTCTCAGTAATTCATACTGTATCAACCTCCTAAACAGATTAAAACATTTCTTCTTGCATGACAAAAGATGACACTCTGTTTCCCTGGCTGGTAATATAAGGGACATTACCAACACACAGCAGCAGAAAACTGTATCAACAAATAATATTTCATCAATACACACTACAGGCATCAGTTTTGCCAGGAGTCATGATTTTATCTTGAATCTTATAACAGTTAATTTTTTACCCAAAGTACTCATTCTTGAACAGTGTAAATAAATTGCAATCTCAGTCTGGGCGTATTTTACAAGTATGTCACTATCTTTTCAAGGGACAGTGAAAACATATTCTTTTTGCCTCTGAAAAGCTCAACAAAGAGAGAGGAAAGAAGAACTACTAATTTTTTATTTCTGTTTTACCTCATGTTATTTACTGTAGCTTAATATCTGTGAAAGGGGTTATTCAAAATCTTCTAATTTGGTGATTGGCATTACTGTGATGAATCACACTGCTACAAATCAATAGCAACTTAAAATTAAAAATAAAGCGTTAAATTACTTCTAAATTATCATGGTATACCAAAAATACCATAGGAAAAGTTCAGAGAAAGCAAACATTGAAATTCATAAAGTATTGTCAGTGCTTGTTTGACAATGACGTTAATGTTTGTAGCCAGTTTCATTTTTTTCTTTTAGAGTAAATTCTGAAAAAACCCTATCCTAAGGTGTATAGAAATGTTGGAAAATTTACTTTACAAACCCTATCCAAGTGTCCTACATTCAGCATCAAATCTGTCAGGTAGAAGTTGCAGAATTGTTAGGTCAGCTCTACAGTTTTTAACTAAGAAATTATCTCATCACAAAGAACTTCTTCAATTCCCCATTCTTAGAAGTACTCTTGGTTGCTCATCCCTGTCCTGGTCAGCACTGGGAGTAGATCACAGTGTAGCAATCCTCCCAAATGAGCCATGAAGATTGATAAAATACAATCTCAAGTAGCTGCTGGCACCTCCCTGTCAAGCTTACTAATGAGCGCTGTGTTACTGCTAGAGTCAGCTGTCACATTATCTCCAGGCTAATAAACGGATCCAGTGACAAACAATACACAAACAAAAAGGAGCTGATAAAGGATCTTTCCTTTTAATTCCATTTCCACGTGTCCCTAGGACACAATCAAGTTGTTGGTAGAGATTATTTTCAGATTGTAGAAGGAAGTTTTTTGCTGTTTGCCAGTTTATGCATTTATTTACTTCTAGTTGTGAGCAATGGAAGACAGATAAGTAAAAATACTATGGTTCTTTGTTTGAAAGTTAAATCCAATAAATATGTAATACTTGAAAAAAAAAGAAACTATTTCCAAAAGTGATTTTCATGCTTCTCTCTGATTCCTGGTTGTGACTGGAAATGTGACAGGTATGCCAAATCTCAGTATGAAAAACTTAGCTGAGGTATTCTCTGCACCAGAAAAAAACAACAGAAGGGATAATTACCTACAAAAAGTGGGTCACAGAAAAATTAATTCCTGATTGCAAGTATGGAAAATTTAAGTAAGGGCAAAGTACGTACCTGTGTAACCTTAATTCAGCACCCTTGCTGAGAGTTTGAACACTGGCAATTCCCAAGATTGTTCTCCTACCAATCAATGGATTTGTGTGACATGAAATATTAGAGGAAAGCCAATTTCTAAGCATTCATTAAAAGGACTTGCAAATCCTACCATGTATCTGAACTCAACAGTGTTAATTTGGGGAATTATATATCTGAGAAAAGTACATCATATATTTGTCTTTGTGCACAGATTGTACCATAAAGAAGCTCGAAAATTACCATGGTCCAAGAACGAAACTTCCAATTCAAGAAAAAAAGAAAAGGGATAGAGAGGAAGAATTGATGAACAAAGCTAGAAAACACATCATACAAAACCATGAAGAGTAAAAACAAATTCTTCTTCCTTGTGAACTAGGCACCAGTGGGAATGAGATGACTGTTTTGTCAGTTGTGCAGCAACTTCTCATACAACCATGGGGTGCTGCAATTCAGCCTGTTTCAGGCTCTGAAGCAAAGCAACCCTCAGTGCTTACAGACTTTCCTTCCCCACCCTCTCTAATGTCCACCCACAGCTTATCTCCTGCTGGGTCAATGCCAGTCCTTTCTCTCTTTGTTCCTATCAAACTTTCCTTACTTCATCCACCTCTGAACATATTCCCTCCAGCCTGCCCTTCTCTGGTTCTCATCCTTTCTCTTCTGCATTGATTCAGAAGACTTTTGATGTTTGAAAATGTTGATGTATTTGTTAAAGAACCAATATGACCTTCCATAAGGATAACTTTAGGTGTTAAACACAAGTTAAAAACACTGACACATTTTGTTGCATGTACCAGGAAAAGGTCCCATATTCACTTGAGCACTAGAAGCAATGAGGCTTGCTTTACCCCATTAAACACTAATTCCTTACCTATAGATATGTTGCAAGTATCACATACAATGCTGAACTGTCTGAAGATATTTTAGAATTCACACTGAGGTGGAAATAAATGAGTTTTGGTTTCTTTAGTTTTTTTCCATTGTCATTTCAGACCTGCTGTCATGATTATTTTAGGAAATTAAGTTCTGTCATTTAGCTGCAGTTATCACAGATGATTTTCAGTAGATTTTTATTCTTTTTCCGATCTCTTAGACATTTCATACAACAAAGAAAAGGAATTTGAACAATAAGGATGTTCACAAAAGATACCGAAGTTGTAATAGAGATTTTCTTATTGATATCTCTTTATATTTATCATAGGAAGAAAAGGTTAATATGAAGAATAAATCAAATATTTACCATATGAAATATTTACAATATTTACAATATTTACAATCTGGGAAAAACATTATTAGTTATTGAATTCATGTCTTACCTACCTGGACAGAAATTCAAGATGTGATTTAAACTTACAACACAGTGTGTTCTGTAAGTGACACTTCACAAGTAACATTATTTCTAAAAAGAGATACTTTAATATACCCGTATTAGTTCATGAACATTCAAGCGTACCTACAAGTGGTCCACTCTGAAATCCAGGTACTCTTCTCTATAAGATGCCTTGTGAACTCTATGCTAGAACTAAATAGAATAATGAACAGTATAATGCTATGTGAGCCATGCATGAAACAATACATACCCCTATGTAATAGTACTCAGTGTGTCAGGGTAAAGATCCTCTTACAAGCGGGCAGAGCTTTGCTCTTATAGTTTCTGCAGTTCTTGAGGCAAATTATTCCTTGAATGCTTCTCCATATGTCTTGTACTTTGTGCTATAAACATGAATGTCAAAGGTGACATATAAAAGTGTCATACACTGATCACAGCAGAGATAAAATCCTGACAGTAGTGATAAGGGAATATTTTTCTACATAGCAATTAATACAGTTTTGTATTTCTGCATTCTTAGACATGAGAAGTTCAGGCTATTTATATAGGTCACCTATAGATTTATGGTTGTAGGTAAGTTTGTCTAAGCTTACTTGTATTTTACCAGAGGTTGACAACAGTAGACAACTGTTACAAACCTCTGCCTGCAAGTCAGGACTACACATCTGTTACAAAACAGTAATTTTTGAGAGTTAATTCTTCTCTTACAGCTCTCAGTTATCCATGTAAACTACTTGCTCTCAATCCAGTTCCTACCAGCCCTATGAGAAAAGAGGTTGTCACTGCGGTTCATTTTAGAATATTTGCCGGTAATTTCAGGATGATAAAACTTGAATAAGAAGTCAATATTTTCTTATCCCAAAAAACGTTGTCCAAAATTGTAGTCAGACACATTTTGCAACACAGTGGGAAACAGCACCATTGTTCTAGAAATAATTCCAGCACTTCAATTTTCAGCATTTCTTGTTTTTCAAAAAATGGGAGCAGCACTACAGTAAAGAAATGATATCCACACAAATACATGTGAACAGCAAATCAGAACTCTGCACATTTTTTATCTGGAGAGCTTGCTTTTGTTTTATAAAAACACATACATGAAAGCCAAGCTGCTTCTGTAAGTATACTGCAACAACAAATAGTACTGCTGGCTATCTCTGCTTTGTTTTTATGTCCTGCAGAGAGTGACATCTGTGTGCAAATTAAGAACAGATTTGTGTCAGCTAGCTGTGAATACAATATTTGGGGAAAAAAACCAAAAAGACTTAACTATAAAATAATGAAATTCAATTCCAAAACACCTATTACTTTCCAGGTGTATACATTGCTAAAAAATCAAAGTATTAGTTACTAACAAATCAAAGTGGTGTATTTTACTAGATTATATTACTTCAAGTACTTGTGCTTTTAATGGCTAAAGACATCCTTATTTTGTCCTGGACACAATATCTTTAGAATAAAAGAGTGTGTAGTTAGGACATAACGTATACAGAAAAGTTTTGGGAGGATTTTAGTTCGCATTTGCTCTAATCTTGTCCACAAGATGAACATAAATGAACATCTGGAGCTCTTTTTGTGGCTTCTCAAGTTTCATCTGGAAGGGAATCCAGTTCATGCACTCTAAAACTGCTCTGCAAATACTGATCACAAAACGGAAAGTGGGAACAGTTTGGATACTGTCTTTAAAAGGTATTCCTGATCTGATCTAGAACAGTAATGCAGGCACATCCATTAAAGTCAGCTGACTGAAAGCATTGTCTGTCCCCAAACTCAGAAAAAAAAATTCTTCCAGAAATGAGACTGTGAATGTATTCTTCAAAACAACAGAAATAATATTGGTAGTTTTTATTTAAATTTGTACTTTCAAATCTGTGGAAAGGCTAGACATTCAAGTTATTTCCATATGATTGCCTACTTCTACTTGAAATTAACAGGCTATCAACTTGTATGTAATACACAAATGGTCTGCAGAGCAGGATCTGGGAAGTAGTCCTGCCTTATTGTTCAATTAATGCCCTGC
>WAAB01003235.1:20023-36300 GCA_013389865.1 Piaya cayana | reverse complement strand
TTCTTTTGCATCATTTTAAAAAGTCTGAAGTCAAGACCTTAGGTGTTCTCCCAGCAGTGAAACTTTATGAAAGCCATGCCCCTTCCGTTAATATTTTATTTAATGCCAAACTCTGAAATGTTAAGGAATTATTCAATTTGCGTGTTCAGACTGTGCGTTTGAGTTCTGTGGCGTTTTGGCAGTAACTCAGTGAAGTGACCTGGGGGTTTGCAGGTGTTGCATGATGGAACAAGCGATCAAAGCGTCTGACAGACGGGTCTTCATGAATTTTACAGGATGTACTTGTGGCCAAGGACAGACCTGATAAAAATAGGAAGAATGGTTGTAATCAAGGTCTCGAAGGCGAGCAGAGAACCGCAGCTCTAATAAGCACTGAAATTTTTGCTCTGGCTTCTGTACAGCATTGAGGGTATAGAATTTCAGATTTTGAAGTTACCTGAGAGTGCTTGGGGGACACTGGAATCCAGAGGATGGCTTTATTATGGATTAAATGCTATAGACCCAAACACAGTGACCAGAGCCTATGAAAGGATGATTTGACAGAAGAGGCCTTGGATTAGGATTTTTACATCACATTTTTAGCTCAGCCACACACCTCATCTCTGGTCAGTCCGTACCTTTTTTTGTGAAATAAGATGGATGCTTCTATTTGTCACGTATGAAGAAAATAAAATGCAATAACTAAGTTTCTCAGATGCTTATGATACAAAACTGCCCAGGGGGACTGGGGTTAGTGAAATAGAACAGTGGTTACCTTCAGCTCTGTGGCTTCTTTTCCTTTAATTTCATCGTATGCAGAGAAAAGGAATACTCGAATGGCATCCTGGACAGGAAAACAATTATATTGATTGCTCTTTTCCCTTCTCATTTATTTATTTATTTATTTATTTTACTTTCTCTTAGCTTGTGGTTGCTGTGCTTGTGTGTGCGCGTGTCCAAATTGTTCTAAGAATTTGCACCGGACGATGAATGTGACCAGTTGGAGGAAAAAAAAAACCAGTAGAAATTATTGCATGCTGAGGCCTTAGAAATAAGGGATGTATTGACTTGGGAAGGTTCTTGGCAGCCCTCGTGGTGATCTTCACCTGTGTTGGAAGAAAGATTTCAGACGTATCTAGGTTCACGTTGAGTGATTGTCTCAATTTATGTACATCCAAGCTGCTTGAATTTAAGAGACTTCCAAAGAACTGGCAGCTTATAGCAATCTTGGTGGTTAGGAATAGCTGTAAGCCAAGTAAATATTTTTTGAAGTTTTTTAATCACTAAGATAAATATCCCAGAATTGAATATTTTAAGTTAGTCTTATGACTTTTGATATAGTCTTGTGATTTTGGAAAAAGGGGGTGGGGGTAGCTGATACAGAATATTTTCACTTCTGATGCTCTCGGTACTGGAAGACAGGGACAATATTTTCTCGTGGGCAGTAATATCTCATAGAATCATAGAACAACCAGGTTGGAAGAGACCCACCGGATCATCGAGTCCAACCATTCCCACCAATCACTAACCCATGTCCCTCAGCACCTTGTCCACCCACACCTTAAACCCCTCCAGGGAAAGTGACTCAAACCCCCTCCCTGGGCAGCCTCTTTGTCGCAGAAGAGAGTTCAGATCCAGGATCTCTGCCTGTGTCAGGCTGAGCTGCTTGCAGCCTGCACTGAAGCTCCTTCCCCAGCGCTGGGAGAGCTTTGCCTGCAGTGGGTTTTGATGCTTCCACAACCTGGGAGCTGGAAGTAAGAAATTCTTCACCGAATACCCTACGGACTGTGAATATACTGGGCACTTGCTGAAGTCTGGACAATCACATCCCCATAGTACAGAGAAAAACCAAAGCAGACTGTGCAATATCTGTTATTCCCTTGGGGCAGGTGCTTATTGTTCAGCAGGTGCATGTGAAGGTTTTGATTTTGAAGGTGTAAAGACGACTGAAAGGAGGTTGTGGAGAGGAGGGAGCTGGGCTCTTCTCCCAAGGGACAGGGGACAGGATGAGAGGGAATGGCCTCAAGCTCCACCAGGGGAGGTTTAAGTTTGACATTAGGAAAAAAAATTTCACAGAAAGGGTGATTGGGCACTGGAACAGGCTGAACAGGGAAGGGGTTGAGTCCCCTTCCCTTGAGGGGTTTAAGGGACGGTTGGACAAGGTCCTGAGGGACATGGGTTAGTGTTTGATAGGAATGGTTGGACTCCATGATCTGGTGGGTCTCTTCCAACCTGGTGATTCTATGATTTTCTCTGCCTGGGGTGGCTGGTGCTCCCCACCTAGCTGAGCTGCACTCGAGCGACAGCATTAAGGGAAGGAACCAGCCACGTTCCCCATTCAGCTGGGGAGAGAACTCATCCCAAGAGAAGATAAAACCAGCTTTCCTGGCTGGCTCCATGGCAGGAGCAGATCTGTGGCTCCCCCCAACCCTTTGCTACATGCTGCTGAGACCTTTGAATGGGCAAGCGAGCGCCTAGTTTGACTTCGCAAAACCTCAGCGGTTCTGATAAAGTCTTAACACAATTTAAATGTGTTGTGAGTAGAAGACGATGCTGTTTTATTGTTTAGTATTTAAGGTTTGTGGGGTTTTTTTTTTCCTTTCCCATGAGGCTCTTATTTTTTAGTGATACTCTTAGTCCTTAAGTACCTCTTGCATGTTCAACTCTGCTACCTTATTTTCCATATGCTAATGAAATCTGGGATGTTTGTTACAGTTCCCTAATCAAACTTTAAAACATCTGTGTATTTAATGAGTAGTACTGGCAGTCTTAACTATTCGGTATGGCTGGATGATGGAAACATTTAATTTTCTCAGTGAGATGTATACAAGTCAAAGCTTCGCTTCAGAATGATGCAATTAAATCCAAGTGGTCTGTAGTTTTCCCAGACAACAAAATACTTTTTTTTTCCTCCGGTTTTTAAATGTACATCTTCATCAGAGAAAGCTGAGGAGACCAAAAACTAATCACAGCTGAGGAACTGGCTTTAAAAATCACGTACATGAGACTTTTCACTGTGGCAGATGAGAAGATGCAGATTTAAGGAAGGGAAGTGGCTGGTTCTTGTGATCACTTTTCTGTTTCTTTTGCATCATTTCTGACCCACTCTCACCATCCCATTGTTTTACCTGACTCTACAGGAATGTTTTAATATCAGCATTAACTATCCAGTTGTTTTGGTCCTGTCTGAGCTGATAAGATTTCCGTGTAACCTGATCAGTTTAACCGCAACACCCGCTTTCTTTAGTTATTTTGCATTTCCTGTACAAAAGCAGAATTGTGTATTTTAACTACTAATTTTCTTCCTGCTTAACGGAGTTTGTACGCTTCTGCCTTCAGCCAGCGCCATTTTTCAACCAGCCACATAATTTTTTTTTGAACGCGAGATGCTCCAGATGGTCCTGAGCTGGTGTCCCAGCTGGGAATGGCTGGGGTTGATGAGACAATCTAATAGTGTCATAAAGATGAGATAATCGAATCGTGTGATTCCTGAGAAATCCCAGAAAGATGGAAGCGAGAAAAGGTGAACACAGTGATGAGAGGCAGTTCAGGCAAGGGAATGGAAAGGAGCAGGATGGGTGTATTTTTCTTTGGATTTTCCACCTCCTGAAATGTACTCCAGGCTTCACAAGTTCATTAAATGAGTTTTAAAATGACTTTCGCGCAAGGCAAGTAGATGGTTGAGGTTTCTCGGTGACTGTAAATGGGGCCGGTGTCAGGAGCAGCAGTAACTGGCAGGTCCTTGGGAGATCGGGTCTGTTGAGCAGGAGCTGAATTTCGTTTTTGGAGCCCAACTTCAAGCGCCAAGGGACGGATTCAAAGGGCCGGATTGCAGCTGCACTCCTGAGATTTGGGCCTTTGAAGATGTCCTTTCTAAATTTCAGTCCAATCTCCCTGCTCCTGGTGGGTCACGTGACACTTTATAGTCTCCTTTTATGCTTCCCCCTAGGTAAATGTGGGGGGAGAAGCACCTTTCATTCCTGGAGATTAGTGGGAAATGAGGCCATGGGATACTTAAGGCTTGAAACTCAGATCTTTTAGCTATTGAGTTGAAAGAATTTCATAAATAGGATGAGGCTGTCGTCCTCAACTGATGAGGCACGTGCATGGGCTGAGAAGGTCACTGGTGGCTTCCAGGTTCCATCACTCCGCACCCTGTAGCATCCCTGACCCCCCCCCTCTACACCTGGTACACTGAACGGATCTGGGAAGAAGCTATTGCTGGTGACCCTCACTGGCAAGTGTTAGGATAGATGAGTTTATTCCATCTAAATCTGAGTTTGTTTATTATTTAATCAACCTAAATGGCATTTTGATCCCATTGAAATAATTAAATATCCATTTAAACATTAATGAAATGAACTTGCTATATTTAGAGATTTTTTTTTTTCCTTCTGGAAATGAAACACTAGAGAAATATCAATGAATTTATTCAACAGTTTTACATTACGAAAACATCCTGAAGAAGCTTCAGCCCCCAAACAGGCAAATTTCCAAGCCAAAGATGACAAAATGGACCCAAAGGAATTATTAATAGCCAGCAAATACGTAGGTTTGCCTGTTAGATAGTGAATTTGTGCAGTTATTTGATGTGTATTTTTCTTATCAAGTAATTGCGCTGCTTCTATCCATAACATCGAACTTGATGACCTTAATTGTATTTTTCAACTAGGTGTTTGTATGAATCTATGTAAGATGATGAAAACTCCAGAATATAAAAGAAAAGGCTGATTAAATTCTGAAGAGAAAGTGCATTTTTATTAAAATTTGGAGACTCCTAGATGGAAACAAAATACCCCACAGCCAATGTTTTCTGGAGTGTCTTGTTCCTCCAGAGAAATCTGAATTTTCCCACACCCATGACCCACTGTCCTCTGCAAAAAAACTGTGTTGAGATTGATAACAACAAGCACCGAGCGTTTTGGTTTTGTTTTGAGCTCCCTGTATTAACTCAACACTGAGAAAAGCGCAATTAGCAAATGATGCAGTTAAAGGAGTCCAACACGATGCAGGATACCTGACCAGCAGAGCCTCAAACCTGCAGTTCATTTTCAAGAGCAATAGTGCTGTTCCCTCTGCAACCGATCCAGCTCAGCACTGGTAATTCCAGGTTTGAAGGACTGTCCTCCCTATAAAAGATAGAAGATTACTGTGGAATGTCAGTGGGTTTTAAATCAAGGGAGTTAAGGCAGATTTTCTTGCAAAACCAGCTAGCGTGAAGGAATATACGGTCGTGGAGTTGTCAACAAGAGGCCCCCGAGCTCTCTTTTGGGAATATTCTGAGAAGCTACCAGTTGTTGATGAGGAGCGGTAGGTCCTTTGATTAAAGTGATTAAAGTAATATTCTGAGAGAGAAATTGTACATTTGATATGAGTCCTTCAGGCTTTGTCCCATGTATGTGATTACTGTAATCGCAGCTGTTTATTGTGCTGATGGGGGGGAGGTTGGTTCAAGGGCTTCAATCCATGAAGCACCAAGACCAAGTGCTGTAGTCACTGGCCGACAGTGTGGTTATTTCACCCTTTTCTGCCTTTATTCCTCCTTCTGCCTCTCTTGAAATGTCTTGTTTTCATTTTTATGCAAATTAAAAACTATTTCAAAGGCCTTGAAATAATTTTGTGAAATGAATCGTTGTTTTTCCAGCTGGCCTTTATCAAAGCCCCGAGTCGGGCTCTTGTCTCTCTAGTTTGCTTTTGGGGGCTGATTTTACTTGTCTCTAAGGCAACTTGCTGCCGTTGCAAAGAGCCCTCAAAGTGCTGGGGGCTTCAAACGCTATTTACTCTTGCTGGAAGACCAAAGCGTTTGGAAGGGTTTAGCAATTTTATCCAACCCTTCTGCTGTTGAATTACGTGCCCTTGATTTACAAACATTTACCATAGACTCTCGCTGAAAATGAGACGCTTCTTGGATTTTCTGTGGAGACTTCGAGTCGCGAGGAATGCTTGAATTTTCATGTGAATCTCTCCGCGTTTTCTCTCTTCACTGAAGTTTAATCCTTATCTGCATTTTTTGCTGCTTCTAAGTTGGCGTTGGCTGCTGACACCACAATTTCCCCAGGTTTAAGTCGACAGCAGTTTTGGTTTTCCGACCATTTTGATGCACAATCAAGCAGATTTAAAACTGGAAGTTATTCCTGAGTTAGGAAACACAGCAGAAGGCGGCTGCTGAGCCTGCCAGTTCCCCTCCAGCCAAGGAGTGATGGTTTCAGCCGCGAAGTTAATCCATGTTTAATCCAATCTTCCCAAGTTAAATATTTCTTTTGATATTTAAATAGAAAAAATATGTCATTTCCTCTAATTCTTTTTTTGCCAGAGGAATATATCATCAGGAGACGAAGCCCTCTGCATGTCAGAACACCTCCATCGCTTATTGTTGCTGCATTTCACATCTTTTTTTTTTTCTATTTGGCCACTTTTATCACCCTTTTCCTTGTGTTGATGCCTGCTGGAAGAAGCTGCTGCAAAAGGGATGCGATAAACTGGCCCCAGTATGGCACATAATTAATTGTTGTGTGAAAAGAACCCCCCACGTTTACCACAACCAACCGAACCATCGTGGCACTAAGGTTTTGAGCTCAGCCCGCAGCCTGGTTTTTGTTATTTAGAGGCTTGTCAGCGCAGCGACATTTAGATTTGACTCGCTTTGCTTGCTGTTTGCTCTGTATTGATCAAACCTGCTGCACTGTGGATAGGTTGGTCTCCTAAGCTATATATCCTATTATTACTAGTGATAAGAGAGCATCCATTGGTGCTATTACTGATATACATCTTCAGCCCATTAAAATGCAAATTCTAAGGTGTGCGGCAGATAGGAATCTTTGCACCTTAAAGCGCTGAACAGGCCGGCTAATTATGACTCCGACTATTTGTCAGATAAGCGAGCAGTAAGTCATTATAAAATCCGTAATGTGAATCCTTTTCTTTCTCTGTCCCCCCTGACTGTTGAGCTGCAAGTCATCTCGTGAGGCGGCCTTTTGTTTCCGGAATTAACGCCCAAGAGTTTATTCAGTATTCGAAATTTGAAAGTGAATAGAGCTATGAAAACCGACCCCTGGTGCCTATTATTTGTCTAAAGCTACATGAATATATGCAGCCCAAAGATGTATTATTTATGCCAACAAGACCAAAGATCAAGGCTGTTCTTATCGTGCAGCCACTTTTGTTTGCAGAAATGATTTTGGGGTTGTCTTGTTTCTGGTATCTTCTGTCTCGAGGCTCAGCGAGAAGCTGGTGATTTATCCTGTTAAATATGAGTTCAGGACAGACCTAATCTCTTTACCCACAGAGCTCCCCGCTGAGGACAGACCCTCTTGGAAGTTGCCTAAAACCCTTTCAAGCACCAGTCCCCCATGGTCTCCCACCCCATGGTCTCCTCAGGAGATTCATAGAATCACCAGGTTGGAAGAGACCCATTGGATCATCGAGTCCAACCATTCCTGCTCTGAGCATTTAACTCCCCTGAATTCTTGCACCAGTGAATATATCAGCAAGAGAATAAATTTTTATCATATTTTAGTAAGAAATTGCCAGGATGGTTTGCGTGACGGCGCTTATGCATGGTTGAGCCGAAACGTTGGGTTTTGTATGTGTGAATTCTCAGCAGGGCAAAGCGCTATAGATTTCATTCCGTCTGAATTTACTTTTACTGAAGCATCTCTTGATCCGGTCGGTCTGGTATTTTTATAGCTTTTTTTCCTTTCTGAACATGGATGTTCCCATTGTGTTGCAGTCTTAGGGCATGAATGCAGTTGCTGTGATAAAATAAAGATACAGGGGAAAAAAATCCGATCTTCTACCTTGCGACTTATGATCTTCTGATTTAATATGACATTTATGATGATCATTTTTTCCTCTCTCTCCCAGGTTTCCACTTTTTTTTTTGGCCCAGAGATTAACAGTGTATGCGTTAAGCCAGAAATAAGCCCTAGGCAATATGGCAGAGTGGCTTTGTAATAAAGCGGGTCTCAATATTTGTTCCAAACCGAAGAGGAAACTTTTCTTTGAGTTAAAGTTTAGTTAACTTTCCCCGTGTCGATTTTTCTTTGACTCTATTTGAAGAGTCCACCTCCAGCTGGCTTTTGAGAAACAACCAAGATCTTTTGAAAGATCAGCAGCTACATTAAAGGAAGAACAGAGAGCGGTTCCAATGCAGCAGGTTAAATAGGAAAGTCTGTGTCAGGAGCTTTAATTACAAAAATGACACTGTGTGGCTACCCTGATGTACTTTGTGCTACCCGTACGCGGAGGCAGAGAAAGGGAAAACCAGATAACCTCTACGCAGGGTACAAGCAGGGCGAGATAGATAAATGGAACTTCTTGTTTCAGCTCCCACTGAATCTGGGATGCAGGAGGAGGCAGCCCTGAACCCCTTTTTCCAGTGGGGATTGGGTATCGCTTATCATCAGTGTGGGTTTGGGATCCTCTCCTACGAAATTTTATCTCCTCGATTGTATCAGGCGAGCGCTCCTTGGCCACAAAATGTTTGAACTCGCCTCATAAAGGCAAATTCAGTTCCGTGATCCTGGAAAAGGGCCCTCTAGCTCCTTTGAGGGAGGGAGAAAGGAGAGGTTCTGTGTTAAAAAAAAAATATGTTCTGGTTTTGAGGCGTTTTCTAAATGTAATTGGACAAGTGCAAGTCCCTCAGCAGCTGCTGCCGGAGACTTTACAAGCAGAGAACTAAGCACTTTTATGCAAGATCTCCTATACGCTCGTAGCTGCTGGCTTGCCTGCAGGGCCCCGTGTCCAAGCATTCCTGTGTGCCTTATATAATGTGGAGTTTTATTCTCAAGTTCCCTACCAAATGCTGGAATTGTAGTCGGGATGGCGAGGGGGAAGAAATGACTTTGCAGATTCAAAAAAAAGAGAGGCAGGAGGAAGGGAAAAAAAGCATAGAAGGTGATTTCTACACCATCTATGAATGGATGAGCTGCTGTTTATTGGTTGGCACATGGGCACTCCCTGGTGCGTGGGCTGCTACCAGTTCAAGATCTCTCCCTCTACTGGATTTGGGAGCATTTGACTTCCAGATTTGAAGAGCCTGGCTTGAATCCTGATTTACAAAGCAAGTCTTGGGTATGGATTCATGCGAGGGTGCAGGTGGCATTTCTCTTTGTGTTAAGCTATAGTGGAAGGGAGACAGGATAATGCAGCCAAAATTGGCTTTTTCTGCCCCTGGCCACTTCAGATCAATGAGAAGATCTATGGAAACGCTCAGCCTGGAGAAAATAAAGAGAAACAAAGGGGAAAAAAAGAAAACTCTTCTCTTGAGTGATCGTTTAAAGCCCTCTGACAGCCCTGGAAATGGAATTTCGCTTTCTCCTCCGCAAGTCCAGCCCAGATTGTTTACTTTTATCTGTAGGCTTGTCTTCGCTAGTTTTTCACCTTGAGTTAATTGATTGATTGCCACAAGGTAGTTAGTTAAGACAATTGCAAAGCTGTCTGGGTTCTCCTCCAGCGTTTGTTGGCGCTGGTTGCTCTGAGCCAGGTTCCAGTGTTAATGTGTTTGAATAGAAGAACCTGCAGCATCTTTCTGCTTGTAGGTCTGTGTCAGTGTAATATCCACAAACAATTTTTAGATATCACAACTATTAAGGTCAGATTTGTAGTAGGAGAGGTAAAGGTGATCTCTCCTCTTAGATGAAGTCATTGTCATTTTAGTAGCCAAGGTAAACCTTAGCGGGACACAAATAAGGTGATAAATACCGATTCCCACGGCGGAGACTGTTTGAAAGCACAAACAGTAACCGCATGCAGCCCAAACAACAAACCGGGGGGAGCATCTGTAAATTAAAACTATAAGTTTAACTACATCTTAGCAGAACACAATTACCCAGGCTGCAATTTGATGCAGCCGTCGGGATTAATACGCCATCACTCTTGAAGAAAACGCCTTTGGATATTTAGATTTCATAAGCAGAGAGAGGACTGGGTTTTATATCTCGACAGAAGGAGACAAATAGGAAACAGCAGCCGCTCCAGCAGTTGGCTTATTGCAGAAAACTATCAAGATGTCACCCTCTGCATGGCTAGTGCCACGGCTCCCATCACCTCTCCGGCAGCTGAGAGCTCGGTTGCCGGTGTGGCTAGCACCTTTGCCACTCTGGCTCTGATGTTTGCATGCGTAATATAAACCATCTTGCCCACAGACCAATTTTTTTCTCTTACATAATTTGTGACGCCCGCATAACGGTATATATTTTTGTTCTATCTTTTACATATAAATGAGTTTTATTGAATAAATGTTGCCATTGTCCATTCTGCACGCCATATTTTAGCTCCGCAACTCCAGCGAGTTTATGGCTCCTCTTCGATTCTGTTGCAGTAACAAGTTTGTTTATTGCTTTTTAAATCTCCTGCGCTGACACTCTGTAAAATTAAGGATGTGGTTAAGTTCTTTATGGTTTCGAAGTGTTTTTAACATTTCACATTTCCATAACCTTGGGCGCTCGGCGTCGCGAATCAAACCGGAGATGATGTGACTAGCTGGGTTTGAGCTCGTGGCAAGTGAAGTCCCCCCCAGAGCTTGTGAGGTCCCCTGCACAAAGACAATGCTCTGCTCAGTCTTCATGAGGAAAACTGAAATAGTCTATAAGCATTTTCTTCTAGTTTTATTGCTTCTCCTTTTGTTTGACAGATCCGTGTAAATCCAAGCTGGGAATGGGCTGCCTATACTTGAAGATTTTCTGAGCAAGCCAAATTTTTTTTTTTCCTTTTGGATGTCAAAGGATGTTTGTGTCTATGTGAAACATTAACACCGCTGCAGCGTGGGTTTGAACAGGCTCATCAGCTCCTATTATTGACAGAAGCTAATTACACAGCCAGTCTCAGGGCTAATACATGCACAAATAGCATAACTAGAACCAGAGATGTCTGCAAACATTCAAAATAAAATGAAAAGCCACAGATCCTAATCCTTCTCTTCCTTAAGTCAACAGGAGTTTTGCCTTCCAGTGTGATGGGTTGTGCCTGTTTGCTCGGTAGGACGTAACGCAGCAGCAGCTCTGAAGGATCTCAGTGGGGTGGGGGCAAAATTCTAAAAGAAATGGGGGTTACTCTGTTCTCTGAGTGGGGCTCAGGATGGCACCGGTATAATTTTGGGTAGAATGGGGCTGGACAAGGCCCTCATGGGCTCTTGGGGTCAGTCCAATATAACACTGGGGACAAGGTCACTTCATCTTTGGAGAAGACAAGTGTTGCGTTGGCTTCAGGTGTCCTGTGCTGGAGAATAACAGGGTTCATAGGCCATTTCAAGGATATTTGTCGTTAAATTTTAATATGTAGTTAATTAAAACGTGACTTCTCAGAGATTTTCTAGTGCAGAAAGGGGTTTTTTATAATAATGCCATAGTGACTAGAATTGTATGTGCAAGCACACGGATGTATTTGTGTTACGTCGGTAGCTTAAGCTTTAACGTGGAGCCTCATAATAGCTGATATGTTAATTAAAAAAGGAAAACCAGAAATTTAGGGAAATGGGAGGCTGTAAATGCAATGAACACCTTTTCCCTCTCGTTTTTGGTGTAGTAAATGGGGGATATTCCCATCCATTTAACTGCAGCCCTTGAAATTGGGGATACTTTTCATCTTACGAGAAGATCTTTGTGGCTATTTGGCTCCATTTCATTTGTGCACTCTCCTCTTCCGAGTGCAGAAATGTTCTTCCCTGTTATAAAGGCGCTTATTGAACTCCTCTTTTGCAGCGTAGCCTTTTCCCACAAAGCATTATATTATGGGGTGAAGCGAGAGGACATCAGATAACAAATGAATCATAGCAGATAATTCAGCGTATTAAGGAAGCGGAGGAATTTCCATGGGAGTGAAATGGCAACTAAACACCTGTTGAAGGGAACGGCAGGACTCCCACAACCCCGCACGGTGTGTCTGGCCATAATTCAGTTGCCACTAAATTACCGCTGCTGTTTGAGAGAAGGTTAGCGAAGTCGGTTTATTACAAGCCCAGTAAGAGGGAGGAATTCAGGGGAAGAGGATGAGTTTCAGTCTGAGATGAAATAGCAGAGTGAGTTGGTGTCTCTCCCTCAAGCCAGGGAGTGAATGAACAACACGTGGGCTGGGATCTGATTCCTGGAGAGGTGAAACCAAATTTACTCTCACGACAAAAGTAGAAGCAAATTTCTTCCTTGGCCTCAGAAGAGCAGAGAGGAACTGGGAACCCTCTGACAGCTTCTCTGCTCCCTGGGTTGAATCCTGATTTCGTCAAAGCAGGGGGTTGGATGCTGAATTTGGGTTTGGTTTTTATGTGCCTACGGTTTCGATAGGAACGGTTGGACTCGATGATCCGGTGGGTCTCTTCCAACCTGGTTGTTATTCTATGATTCTATGAAATAATGGTTTTAGCCTCAAAAGTGAGGATTCTACATTATACAGTTATAAGTCGGATTCAGGTCTTAAAAATGAAACAAAGTGCATTTAAAAGCTTTTTTTTTCCTGAAATATGTAGATGCTAGTCTATTCTTCTTTTATATCGCTTTCCTTGCTGCACTAACTGCCTTCCTTCCAGTAGCGCTTTAAAAGTCGTGGCTAGCATCTGACGCGCGTTTCATTCTTCCTATCACGCAGTAGTTCAAAAAAAACCCCAAAGTAAATATTTTGCATAATGTATGGGATGCTTTCCTTGGAGTAAAATTGTGCTATGCTTCAGGGAACAGCCTCTGCCTGCCGCTCAGTGATACTGCCCTGCTCACAAACCCGCTCGTGTCGCTCCCTGATGGAGTGTTTCATGTCTATAAACGTGGGGATGTTTTATGTGGTCCGCACTCAGCCTATGATCTCATCGGCTCCCCAACTGCTTCTTTTGCTGTCGTTCCTACAGATAAAGGTGTGACTCGAAGCCTTTGCAGACAGATCCCAGCGAGCTGTGAGGTTGCTCAGCTTGGCTGGGAGTGACTGCAGGGAGCTCGGTGAGGACTGGGGAACTTTCCCCGGCAAATCTGCTGGGAAATCTGACCTGGAGAGGAGGGGGCTGAGAGGAGACCTCGTTAGTCTCTATAACTGCCTGAAAGGAGGTTGTGGAGAGGAGGGTGATGGCCTCTTCTCCCAAGGGACAGGGGACAGGACGAAAGGGAATGGCCTCAGGCTCCACCAGGGGAGGGTCAGGCTGGACATTAGTTAAAAATTTTTCACAGAAAGGGTCATTGGACGCTGGAACAGGCTGAAAAGGGAGGGGGTTGATTCAATTTCCCTGGAGGTGTTTAAGGGACGGGTGGACGAGGTGCTGAGGGACATGGGTTAGTGTTTGATAGGAATGGTTGGACTCGATGATCCAGTGGGTCTCTTCCAACCTGGTGATTCTATGATTCTATGAATATAGTTTGGTGATGAGTCCAAGGTGAGTCGCATGCTGACACAGTCAGCCTAGTTTAACTAATTAGGTTATCTTAAGCGAGTGTAACCACAGCTTTGGTTAGGGATGCAGGGATGTGGACAGACAGGAGTCTGGGGCTGCAGCAGCATCTCAGGGACTCCTGCCCTTGGCAGAAGAGGAGAACAACAATTAGCCATACAGAGGCTACAGCTGTTAGGAGGATACTCATTTACAGTGTGGATGCAACCATATTTTGGAGCCGGTGAATGATGTTAAGTCAAATACTCTAGGGGTCAAGCCTAATTAAGATGTCGGTATCAGATTCTGAACTAATTATGCAGGGAAAGTGAGCTCCACATCGTTATGTGCAAGTCGTTGCGCACAACGGTAACACACACCGGTTCGTGTGGTGGGAGGAGATGTGATCTGTAATGCACACGTCGTGCTGAAATCAGAGCAGCCACCCAGCTCGAGCAGCAAGGAGCAAAGGGGCTGTGGCTGTCCCAGGCATTTGGAGTCATGGAAACTAAGTGGATAGTCCTGCTATTAGAACTCCTCTGGCTCTGTGGCTTTACCTGTCCCACATCCCTAAATGTATTTCTCACAGAATCATAGAATAACCAGGTTGGAAGAGACCCACTGGATCATCTAGTCTCACAGATAATCTTTGTAAATAAATAACTTTTTTTTTAAGAAAGCCAGACCTGTATGGGTGGTACAGAATAACTACTGAAATTGCCATTTTACAAGAGGCTCTTCAAGCCCTGCAGGCGTTTCGTTTCTGCAAAAAATTTCTCCTTAAATCATAGAATCACCAGGTTGGAAGAGACCCACCGGATCATCGAGTCCAACCATTCCCACCAATCACTAACCCATGTCCCTCAGCACCTCATCCACCTGCACCTTAAACCCCTCCAGGGAAGGTGAGTCAACCCCCTCCCTGGGCGGCCTCTGACAGTGCCCATTGACCCTTTCTGTGAAGAATTTTTTCCTAATGTCCATCCTGAACCTCCCCTGGTGGAGCTTGAGGCCATTCCCTCTCATCCTGTCCCCTGTCCCTTGGGAGAAGAGCCCAGCTCCCTCCTCTCCACAACCTCCCTTCAGGCAGTTGTAGAGAGCAATGAGCTCTCCCCTCAGCCTCCTCTTCTCCAGGCTAAAATCAAAATTTGGAGTTACTGAATAATTTCAACTCTCTGTGCTTCAGGGGTTCCTGGTAGACAAGACAGCGACATAGAAACAGAGAGTAGGACACTGTGTCCTGGTTTCATAGTCTGTGTCGCTCCTTGCACTGTCCCTGTTGGTTTTCATCAGGGCATTAAAATGACCCAATTGTCTCCTGCTTTGCTATTCTCCCTCGCTATTGGTGATATTTAAGGTCATCCTTCTTTGCAAAATGTCAGCTGCAAAGGCATCAGGACAGGTAGTGGAAACTGCCAATAGAGAAAAGCATCCAAAAAAAAAANAAAAAAAAAAAAAAAAGGTTTCTGAGCCAAGTGATGCTGTAGGTAGCCAACCCGCCTGCCTTATGTCGGTACCGTGATGCGTTGGGCTCACTGCTTTCCAGGTAGAGAGAGTGCGTGAACAGGTAAATGGCTTTGGGAGGCGGTAGAAATAAAGATGTGGGTGACAACAGAGTTTGTCATCGTCACATTTTCGGATCTCATCCAAGACAGGGGAAAAAAAACCCTGATCCTAGCAGCGCATAATAAATGCAACATAATCAGAACCTATTATAGTCTAGTTCTGCTTGAAATTCAAGTGCTTTGGGCTGGAGTTCATTTTATATATGGCTCTAAATAAAGTTAATGTGCTCCCTGCTTCCCCCCTCCCCCTTAGTCTATACTGGGT
Source organism: Piaya cayana (assembly GCA_013389865.1). Taxonomy (NCBI): domain Eukaryota; kingdom Metazoa; phylum Chordata; class Aves; order Cuculiformes; family Coccyzidae; genus Piaya; species Piaya cayana. The sequence goes on along the minus strand of WAAB01003235.1, from coordinate 21,152 downwards.
CTTAGTGAATAACGGGCTTAATCACTCTGGTATCAAGATAGCCTTTTTACAGCCGTGCAAATGTTCTTTGGTCTATAATTTGTACATGCTTCACTCATCCATTATCATTGTTCTTCCTAAATGAGAAAATGCAAATATTACACCAAGGGCTCCATCTTCATAGCTTCCCGAATATAATTCCTGACAGCAACATGAAGATATTTAGCATAATTTTCCTGCTAATAAACTGCCAATTACAGGAACTTAGTTCTTGGCTCCCGAAGACTGGAAGTTATACGATGATTTCCAGCACCGTCCCAATTAATGTCTCTGTTTATTATTTTGGTACGACTGAGAAAACAGAAAAAAAATGGGGCGGGCTCAGTTGTTTAAAGATAATAGTAATGCAATTTCCTTTCACAAATTCAGAAGCTTTTCTTATCTGAGAAGCAAAATGCAATTTTTGGGGTACATTCTCCACTTGCGCACACACATTGGTGCATGTAAAACTCCAAGAACAGCATCAGAGATATCTCTATTACACGAGAATGTGAGTCAGCTTGAAAAACTACCAAATTAAACTTTGTAAAAGCTTTTAGAAACACCTGCCAGCAATGAAAACTTTTTTTTTTTATTCCCCCCTCCCAGTAACTTCTGTTTGTTGTTCAAAAGCTTCCAAAACTCAGATGGTTACGCAGCAGTTTATTAAAGTCAGTGGGAAATACTGCAAGGGGAGGGGAAAATATTTAAGGAGCCGTTTATAGTTGCTGGAAAAGATTCAGAAGTGTTGTGTTTAAAAGCAATTATGTTTGGAGCAGCTCTTCACATACTGTTTTCCGTTCGGTTCTCTTCTCAACCTTTCTTATTAAAGGGAATTTGCATGAAAACAGAATCCTTGTTTCTTAAGAGTTTATCTGATCTCCCTGCTCACTTCCCCCTCCCGGCTCCATCTGCTCCTGAAATCATCGCTCGCTCTGATATAACCAAACAATTTCTGAGGCAGGATTTTAATTGAGGAGTTAAGCAGTAGAGAGGGTCTTGGGAATTAAAGGTTCAATGCAAGAATCTCCCATGGGTAAATGTAGTAAACAGAAAGGGGTTTGAGTTGGGGAGAGGCTGAAGAAAACAACCTTGCTTGATGAAGCCTTTC
>WAAB01003235.1:2796-14369 GCA_013389865.1 Piaya cayana | reverse complement strand
GGTGTATATTTGCCTGCGCTTGTGCTGTGAATGTGGGCTTATTGCCCGTGTTATGGTTTTTTATGTACTTCAGAACTCGGTTGGAGCTGAATTACTTAAATTAATCATCTAACTTTTCAAGTGCCGTTGGTATCTTTTTTTTTTTTAATTTATAGACCATAAATTTAGGGCTCTAGAGTATTTCCTCGCTGGCCTCCAAGCTAGCAAGTGCTCTTCTTGTCTAGCCTGACCTCTCTCCCCAGCTCTCGCTGGAAGCTCATCGCAGTAGCCTGAGGCTGGAAAAGCCTGACGAGGGGCTGCCCTGGAACTGGTGTCAGGTTATTAAATGGAACAAGGAAAGAGCTTTGCATGGGAGTGACACCCCTGCGAGTCTGCCCGGGGGCACCACCTCTCTGCCTATGCTCATCACGTCTCTACGTCACCAGCCCGAGGAGCTGGAGCCCTGGGTTGGATCAAGCCAACTTTGCACCTTGAATAGACCAGGCTGAAGAGCACTAGCCACCCTGCTGGGTTTGCGCTTCGCTCATCAGACAGCCTGGAAGTGATTTAACGGGATGGGATGAGCTTTTATCACTAGGAAGCCTACAAATGTTTGTAGTTATAATTAGGAAATGTGCTAACGCTCCTATTAACCTGATTGATGCGAAATCTTGGTTAGGCAGAAAACTGATTTTTTTCCCCCCCAGTGACAGCAATAGAACATCCGTTCAGTTTGAAATGGGAGTGTAGATTTCTAATGCTCCTTTTAACCAATCAACAAATGGTTAAGCGCGTCTTCAAAGGTTTATAGCAACAGGAAACCCCAAAATGGGGATGAGTGTGTTATAGATGGGCAACGCGAGAACTGTAGCACTAGGGCAAAGGTTAATGGTTTTAACTATTAGAGAAGTTTAGACGAGATATTAGGAAGATTTTCANCTGACGCCGCGCCGTCACCACCACCTATCAAATTTAGGACATGCCTGTCCTTCTGGAAGGACAAGGTCATTTTAAAACAGGGAGCGGAAGAATCACATAAAAAGCTTGGGTGATTATACTGGTGCACCAATACAGACATATAATCCGGGCCCCACGCTGATATTTGCGCAGTGTCGAGCTGTCCTTGCCACCTTGGGTCGATGCTATTTCCGACGTCTCCGTATGGTCTTCCGTGGCGCCACAAAGATGTGCCCTCGCTGACCTATTAGAGCAATGAAGAAACCCGCTCTCTTTTTTAATGCGATTCTGGGAGAAAATGGCTGCTTTTCAGAAATGAAATGGCTTCTGCGAAAGGTTTACCACAGGACAAATGGACCAGGGACACGGTTGTAGCTCTGCTACGTGGCTCTTCACAATGCAAAGTTTCTGATCTAAAGAAGCCCTTGTGTGCCCGAAAGCTTTCTTGTTATCCTGCTACATTCACTGCTTTAATAAAAGATCGTAGCTCTCCATGCAAACCTCGCCGTCTATACCATGAATTAAACTCCCGTGTTCAAAAGGTCTTGATGTTGACCTTAAAACCCGTGAAAACCTGTTAATATTAAGCTGGCTAAAGAGGAAATAGAAAATCAGTTCAGATCATGGTTTACTTGTACACAGACAATCAAAGTTTTGTAATACAATCAAGGCCAAAAATTAGCTCTAAGTAGATGAATAGAGCCACAATGACACTTATTGGACAGCACTTTGTTGCGTTATTATTTATGTATCAGTTGAGGCCACAATAATATTAAAGTCACCCTCGCTAAACATACGACACTTTGGATTTTGACAGCACTTCATAAACATTAATGAATGAAGCTGATGTAAACACTTCTTTAACATCAACCTTTCCTGAACCGATCTGCAAAGGCAGATTAAAGGCAATGAGGAGCACGTTGCAGTTCAAGCACATAAAAACCCCTCATTGCCTGTTCAGAGCTCGAGGAGAGGGGAAAAAAAAAAAAATTGGACCTTCCATCTGCTTCAGACACATTAACAAAGTATCACGAGCGACTTTTATGTGCCCTGTCATGAGGTCGTTAGACTAATAAGGGGCCAGGATAAAAATCCAGTTCAGAAAGACCTTGCGAAGCTCAATGAGTTTGGACTTAGACTAATTGAGAGGATCTCTGCTTGTGAAGAGGAAAAAGAAAATTGTACGCCAGTCTTCTGTCTCGCTGGTTAGCTGTCAAAGTGGGGGTGATACCACCTTGAGGGGTTATTTTAGTGTAAAAAATGAATTAAGCTGTGAACTGATAGATAACGCAAAGTGATGCGGTGGCCGTCAGCAAAGACAGTGTCTGCTGAGAGAGGAGGTGTTGATGTCTGTGAGAAATGAGTGCAGAAACGGTCGTGTTCCCCACGGGTTTTGACAGTGGCTGGTTTTGGGGTGAGCTGTGCTGTCACCCCACTTCTAGCACGAGTGACGTGCCCTTCGCTGGTAGCCGGTGGTCCCAGACCTGTGCCACAGGCGGCTTCGTGAGCTGTGCCAGATGGTGCCTTCAGCATAGGGTGCAAAGCACTTACAGGCCAATCGTCTAACAATCCTTTCACAAAAGATTGCTCCAGCTTTATTTGTCTGAGTTTTGGACAAGAAGAACTTAAATATCTAAGTTTTTTTGGTTTTTGTTTTGCTGAGCCTGCAGGAGCTCTTGAATACAGACTTAATTCCCCCCCAAAATACAGACAAAAAAAACTTGCTTAGCATCTTAATGGTCTCTTTGGGAAAGCCGGCCAAGTCGGACGGTAACGTTCAGTAAATCCTTGTTATCTATGCTTGCTTTACTAACGAGCCTGAGTATCATATTTAAATCCCCGTAGCTACATCTCATATATCGGCTGGTGTGAAAATAAACTGCTTCTCTTTGGCATTTGGTGTATATCACGGGCAGCTCCGCTGTGCTCCCAAAGTGCCTTTCCTGTTATTAAGCACGTTGAAGGGTCATCGTGATGAATAGGACAGGGGAGGCCGTCGGAGGGCAACATTTCCAACCAAAAATGTTGCAGCTATTGGAGGATAATTGAGATACTATATATTTAACTATATATTTCCACAGGTCCGCCTCGGAAATATTCCTTTGGCAAAGGCTGAGTTTGATTAAGGGCTTTCCTCTTTGGATCGGGGCGAAGACAAATTCAAAGAGCAAGAGGAAAGAAAGAAGAGGCTGAAAAAACAAAACGGGGCATTTCCAGTATAGCCCAGCTAAGGGGAGGGTGTTGATATTGGTTGGGAGTAGATGGATCTGACTCTGTGGATAAGGCAGGAATATTTTTTTTTTGAGTGACACGTTGTGCGAGTTTATCATGACCCGTTTGCTTCTCATAGAATCGTATTTAATCAAATTTGTGCTGCGTTATGCAGATTATTTTAAACAGTATTTTCCTGAAGGGTTATTTTTAGTAGGATCAAACTTCAGGAACTTAAAGGGGACCTAGAGGGGACCTTCAGGAAAGCAGGGAGGGGCTCTTTCTTGGGGATTGAAGGGACAGGATGGGGGCTAATGGTTTTAAGCCAAAAGAAGGGAGATCTAGGTAAGATCTGAGGAAGAAATATCTTCCTGTGCAGGTGGTGAGGCACTGGCACAGGTTGCCTGGAGAAGTCGTGGATGCCCCATCCCCTGAAGTGTTCCAGGCCAGTTTAGAAGGGGTTTGAGCAACCAGATCCAGTGGGATGTGTCTCTCGTCATGGCAGGATTTGACACGGATGGGCTCTGAGGTCCCTTCTGACCCAAACCACTCCTTGATTCTATGAATAAGAAGTCATTGGGCAAGGCTCTCCTTTCTTACGTGTTTTGCTGCTTTTCTATGGTGAATTAAGGCAAACGGATTATTATTTGTAGGTTTATGGACGGCTGCATCTCCTTAGGTCATTCAGAAAATCAACAGGCTTGACCCTATCCTGAGGTCTAGCTGGGGAACTAGGTTTGGTCCCCCCTGTCCTGAGCAGGAGCTGGGATTGCTGTGGGGAAAGCAATAGAATTTGAGAGGGAGAACATCCAGACAACTTAGGGGATAATAATATTTTTCACTTCTGGGAATAAATGAGATGGAGGAAATGGCACGAGCGATTATGAAGAGCTGCTCCCCGGTGCTCGCGGGGAAGGTGTGCTTCAAAATGAGTTGTTGCTTCTGAGAACCAGGCTCTCTTCAGATGCAGGAATTTTTACGTCCTGCCTCCTCATTATCTCAGTAACTTATTATATTTTTATGTCTGTGTTGTGCTGCAAACGAACTGCCCATAATCCCCTTTTTATAGACTTAATCTGACTGGTGATAAATGCCAACGGAGTCAGCGTGGCATCTTCCTCTTGGTGGTGGGTGAGCCAGTCCTGGGCGAGCTGAAAACACCCCTCCTGTGTTGTAAAATCCCTTCTAGTCCAAAAAGAGGTGATGGTGATGACATTTCCGTGTGAAATACAGCTCTGTGTTTACTTTTGGAAAGATCCCTGCCAGCTGGCACGGCTGCAGCCTTCCGTACGCACACAGGCTAATTAACATCCCCTTTGGTACCCGGAGGTTAACAGCAGACAAGTCTCGGAAGCTGCTTTTTTGGAGATTTTTGGTAGTTTAGGTACTTATTGAGATAGGCTGGGTGAATCTTCGAAACCGCCTTCTCAACCCTTCAGTGAAATAACCGTTATGATTTCCCAGCACCTGTACACACGAGTCAGTTAATTTGTTTTCGGTGAACATTTGTACGAGTGAATTATTCACCCATCTGCAATATTTATCTTTAAAACGACTAGACAATTCAGCTCCGCGTGGAGATGTGCCTCTGTATGAATTCATAAATCCATGATCACTGGCAGGACATTTCTGCAGGGGCTGATGATCTATTTATTCTCCCTTCTCCTCCCTCCGAGGGCTGGCCCAGGCCCTCTCGCTTTGACATGAACTGCAAGTAAACAACTTGTACAATATTTTACTGCTTCCTAGTTTGGATATAAAGCTCTGACAACACTCTCCGCAACGGCAACTTGTCAGGTTGGCGGCTCTCTCAGGTGATTATAAGGCAGGAGTTTTGGGTGATTTTTCTTCCTTGCACACAGCAGACATAATGAGCAGAAGGGATTACGTGATGAGCTGAAATTACTGAGCTAAATGAGGAATCATAAATGCAGATTTGGAGCCTTTGCAGCTATTAGTGGTCAGCTCTGAGCCTGCCAGCAGAGAGAGAAATTTTGGGAAAGGGTGTTAATCTTTCTGTTGGGCTCACTCACACTCTGAGCCAGCACAGAAAGGACACAGAGGGACGCAGGGGAGGGGTTCTTGATCAGAGAGTGCAGGGATAGGATGATGGGTAATAATTTTAAGCTGAAAGAAGGGAGATTTAGATTAGATTTTAGGAATAAATGTTTTGCTGTGAGGGTGGGGAGGCCCTGGCCCAGGTTGCCCAGAGCAGGGGTGGCTGCCCCATCCCTGGAGGGGTTCAAGGCCAGGCTGGATGGGGCTTGGAGCCCCTGATCCAGTGGAAGGTGTCCCTGCCCATGGCAGGAGGTGGAACTGGATGGGTTTGGAGGTCCCTTCCAACCCAAACCTATTTGATGATTAATAAATTAAATGATTAATAAAGCCATTCTTTGTCAGGGAAAGATCCGATATGATGAGCACCGGAGACTCCATTTGACTGAGTCCTGAGATGTGCTGCTTGATCTCTGCTTGCATGAACTACAGCCGTTCAGGTCATCTGAGCAGGGATTTCCATAACCTTAGGAAGTAATTCTGAATGTCCATGATTTTTAAGAGCGGATTTGCTGAACCGTTTACTCAAGGAAATGCATTATTTGGGTAGATCAACATTTACTGAAGTGCTAAGGACTGAGTGGTGCGCTGAAAGCTGCTGGGTGAGGGCCAGCTCATACCACCCATTACTAGATTTTACAGTCCCATTTTGTCTAATTGCTGATACCTGGCGTACAAAGAACGATACGAGGTTTTCTCTCCTAAGAGTCTCTTTCTTCGCATATCTTCTTCAATGCGTTCCAGAAATGGAAAAGCGTGTTTCTCCACAACAAGAGAGTTTTCCTCATCTGCAAAGAAAAGGTGGCATTTGCTCTGCCTTTAGATTATTCTGAAATTACTCACAAATCTCACCTTGAAATTGAAGGAGATTCCTACGTTAAAGAGGCTTGTGATGAAAGCTGCTAAAATACTGTAACCTATTTCCACTGATTTTAGGATTTAAGTCCAGCTAATGCCTGTGTACCCTTTGTTAATGTTTACATGGAGAATAGAGTATTTGATGCCTGAGCTTTAGTACCTGAAAGGGAGAACAGTGCAGCTGCAGTTGTAGTGACAGAACCAAAATCATAGAATCACCAGGTTGGAAGAGACCCAGTGGATCATCGAGTCCAACCATTCCCATCAAACACTAACCCATGTCCCTCAGCACCTCATCCACCCGTCCCTTAAACCCCTCCAGGGAAGGCGACTCAACCCCCTCCCTGTTCAGCCTGTTCCAGTGCCCAATGACCCTTTCTGTGAAATTTTTTTTCCTAATAATCATTCTTTCCCCAGCTCTAGCTGTTAAGCACTCAAAACCTAACCCGATCAAGAGAAGACTGAGCCTTCTCCTGGTACAGGAAAGATTTGCCTGGTAAAGGAGGAGTCTAAATCAAAGTTCTCCTGGACTGACTCGACTCCAGCTCTCTAACCTGTGTAATTTTGTTATCTGAGCTTTCATCTGTGGAGTGCCCCTGTCCGTGCTGTTCTAATTAGAAGGATAACTAGCAGAGCAGTGTGACACTGCTAACAGGCAGAGGGAAGTTTTAGTTGAATGCACAAATTAGCTTTGAAGTTTCCTGCCGTCCTAAAGATTTTATGGTAATTTTCCATTTCTGCATAGGCAGATTTGCATATTGCATGACAGTTTAGCTCTAATCGTGTGTCAGATATTGCCAATCTGTTGTCACTAGGGTAGAGCCACCAGCTTAGGGAGCTTTTAATACTGCTGTGCCCATTGTCTTTAATGGGCATCTGGGAACTGGCTCCTGCGGTCTGAGCATGGATATGCCAGAGCAGAAAGGACATTGAGGCATCAACCTGACCCGGTGAATCACCCCAAGCAACTCTGCAAAACGCTGTAGGCAACCAAGCAGGCATGTAGAATCTGACCAGTAAAGCATTTCACAGCATTTGTTATCTCCCAATCTTGTTTTCCCACTTCCCCTTACTGGACAGAACATGCTGGTCTGCTCAAGCATAAGGGATTTTGTCACCTCTTGTTTTGGCAACAGTCAGTCACTTATAGGTATTTACCAGAAATATGAGTTGTAGGAACAGCTTTTCCTTCGGTTACTGCTATTGGAAAATGAAGGAGCAAACTGAGAACAACTTTGAAGCATGAATTCTCTTGATATCCCCTCTCTACAGCCAGGTCCTGTTTGCATTACAGAGGCTCTTTGTTTCCTCTGCACTGTTGAAATGCAGGTACTACTATCAAGCAATTATAAATATGGTGCTTCTCTCTTTTATTTAATTATCCGACCAGGGGTGTTTTGGTGCTGTGCATTGTACCTTGTCCCCTGAGCTATCACCTCCATATCATCAGGTTCTGAATTTGCTTTGCCTTTCTAAACTATCCCCCTTGACTCAGTCCCACCTCTTGGTGTGCTTGTGCATCGCTTCACCCAGCGAGTCTTGCTGTAGTCTTGCTTTTGTGAGGCAGCTCCAGACTGATCCCAGTGCCTCATTTCATCAACAGCTACGGTGTTGGCACAGCTCGACACACACCTCATGTGTTCCCCCACCTGCAGCTTTGCTTTTACCTCCTCCAGTGCTCTGCTGCTGCTTCCTTCAAAAGCTCATTCATNCCTGCCTCACTGTCCATTACATTTTCAGATGGTCTAAAACACAAAACCCCCCAGTTCTTCCTTCCACATCCTTGACTGAGCTTTAACAAGCTGCTGTCACAGCCCAGGCTTCACTCATTAGCCAACTCCTTGTCCAATTGGTTATTTCACTAGCCTTGCTGCTCTAAGAGCCTTATTGAAGTCCATGTAAATCCTATCTCCAATCTCATTCTTGTTCCCCCTTGCTGTCCCTTCCTCATAGATATGAATCAAACATTAATATTGATCAGCATTTAATGCCAGACACAAAGGAAAATCTGCTTTCATGTAATATGATATATTAATAAAACATTAATGAGGGCAAAGGAGAAGGTGGCACACATGATGCCCAGCTCATCTCTTTCCTCCTGCTCTAATGGGATATTACAAGATGCCTGTGTTGTGTAGTGCTCTGGGCTTTCAACTGCATTGAAATTTGGGATTGGTTTCCAAGTCCGTTTTGGAAATATCATAGACTGTTCTGAGTTGGAAGGGGTCCACGAGGATCGAGTCCAGCTCCTGCCCCTGCAGAGACAACCCCAACATTCACATCATGGCTGAGGGAGTTGGCCAAATGCTTCTGAAATATTGTCAGGCTTGGCGCTGTGACTGCTTCCCTGGGAGCTGTTCCAGTGCTCCACCACCCTCTGGGTGAAGATACTTTTCCCAGCGTCCAAGCTAACTCTTCCCTGCCATCTTCCTGCTGTTCCCTTGTGTCCTAGCATTGATCACCAGAGAGAAGGGCTCAGTGCCTGCTCCTCCTGCCTTTATTGAGGAAGCTGCTCTCTGTGATGAGGTCTCCCCTCTGTCTTCTCTTCTCCAGGGTGAACAGACCAAGTTACTTCAGCTGCTCCTCATATGGTTTCACATAGACCCTTCACCAACCTTGTCGATTCCTCTGGATGCTCTCCTGTCCAGCTTTCAATCCTTTTTATACTGTTGCACCTAAAATTTACTGCTCGAGCGGATTGACTGAGAGACCTTAGGCGCTTTTATCATCTGTTTACACAGGATGGTTCCTCAAACACCAATGCTCTGAATTTTAACATCAATCACTTTATCGAAGCTGGATATGTTAATCACTTCCAAGTGCCATGCCTCATTTAACTGGGCATTTGCTTATGTTCTGCTACGAGCTCCCCAGGAGCTGTGGTCACTCCTAATGCTGCTCAGAAAGCAGTTGAGCTGGAAGAGCCAAAGGGGCTTCACAGGTGAGTCCCAGCATTGATTTCTGATGGGTGTGAGCTTGCTTTAGATTTCTTCTAGGTGTAACTTGAATGCTGAAAGTGCCTTGTTGTTCTCCTACTCGCTAAAGACTGTGGCGAGGGGGGAAATAATGAATTGAGGCGTAAAGAAAAAGAACAAGAAAGTTTAATGCAGTTGAATCTGCTTGGAGGGTTTGAACATAAGAAAGCCAAAGTGATCTCTAAAATTATACTTTGATCTGATTTACAGCCGCAGCAGAGAGATCACATCTGAGCCGCGGCAGGACAGGCAGTCTCACTATATGCCTTGTGAAGGTAATCAGGGATAAATCAAGGGAAAATAGAAGGCTAGGAAAAATGAAAAATAGAAGAGGAACATAGGATGAGAAGAAGAGGGTACTCAAAGAGAGGACAAAGAACACAAACAATGAAAATTGCACCTATAAAGGAAAAAGGCCTCCGAGTACCCTATCTGTTGTGAAATTAGTTCGTTCCGTGTAGATTGCGGGGCAGCTCCACTGGATGGATCCAGCTACTCGGATTTACAAAGGCTTTGCTGGATGCGCTTCTGCTGTGTTGGGTTTGATGCTCCCCTGGGCTACACCTGACTTTGATGTGGTTTCTGCAGGTGCGTGTGAGGGAAGAAGCTGTACTCCGGGAGCAATTGTCAACTAATAACAGGACTTAAAAAAATTAGGGCTAAAAAGATGGAAAGCTACCTAATCTAGAGATCTATCACTATACTCCAAACATCAGATCTTGCTAGGAGAAAAAGCCACTCTTACCTAGGTTGTTTGGTTTTTTTTAACATGAACTTTGAAGATGCTTTGGTGTTTACCAGTGTCTGCTGATCTTCGAGTTAAGTGTATCCCCTACTAGACTGATGAGCTGCTGAAAGAAAGAGAGGCAGGGTTATATTTCTACTACGCTCCAGAGAAAGTAGAGATGCTGCAGACTTCTAAATCATTATTGCTTATTAGGAAAGCTTTCATTTCCACTGCTGCTGGATGACAGTTCATTTTAATTTTGCTTTCTGAGGATCCTCTCTATCAATGACCTGCAGGCTGTATAAGTGGGAATATGAAGCAATTGACATGAAATCAATATTAATTCAGGAGTGTGTCATGTTTTTTTTCCTCCTTTTGTAACAGATACTTATCAGGGTGTTACAACCTGGCAGTCTGCAGCTGTTGAGCTTCCAAATGCAGGACTCCGAAGCTCTTGGAGAGATGGTCCTGAATGAGCACAGGCAGCATCCTTTGGATTGTGATTTCGTTGTGTGCTCAACTATTTACCAAAATCAATTTTTTGATGGTGGTTTTGAAATAGATTTAAAATAGAGTTTGTCACTTGTGAATTTAGGATCAGGACTGGACTTCCCAACCATCGCAGCAGAGATTGGAGGAAATTTTAAAGGAAGCTCAAGTCAGCGTTGCTGGGAATTTATCAAGGTTTCTCCCAATAAGTGGAAGGAAACCTGGGGAGATGGGAGGGCAAAGCTGATGCCTGTGGGTCAGTTTGGCACTGGAGTCACTGCAAGACACTATTTGTTGGCTATGCTAAAGCCTTAGTTCCTAACAATTTTCCATTTAAAGGAAAAAATGTGGTATTCAATGTAGATTTGAACCACGTTATACTGGATGGGCTCCATGAGGAACTTGCCGTGCAAAGAGCAATAAGCCAAGATGATTTTAGGGGCAACGTCTCAGGAGAGAGAAGGGAAAAAAAAGCAGATGACAGGGGAAAGCCTTCCAACTCTTTATCAAGCACTAATCTAAACAGACTTGTCAACAGAGGTTTGAGCTCAGGAGATCTGGGGTTTATTTCTGGCTCTGCAACTTATTTTTAACCTTGAACGTGTAGCTTTATTGCTCTCAGCCTCAGTTTCCCATGCTTGAAAAAGGCTTTTGTGGTATTACACTATCTCCCTTTATAGCATCCTTCGCTGCATACTTCATAAAAGTGTGCAATAAAAGTTTAGCACTGTTGTTGCACCCAGAAAAAGCTTTTCCAGTAGCTCTAACCGATGGGGAAGAAACGAGCCCATCACCCAAGGAAGGTGGTCACGGAGTCAGCGAGGAGGGTGGCAAGCTGAAAAGCTGCCGTGCAGACCTGCCTTCTGCGCCTCTCAGAGGGATGGAGGAGTTTTTTGTTTCCAGGGCTGTTAGTCTGGCACCTTTAACCAGGTTTCTAGAAAAAGTGGGGGAAACGATGAATCATCAGTCTCAGGTGCTCGTTAAGTGTTCTTGTTAGAGACTGTTTCCAATGGTCCGTGGCTTTAGTCCGCTCAGAGTCATTCTGCTCGCCCTCCTGGCTGCCCAGCAGACGAGCCAAATGACTGACAGCAAAACTATTCCAAAACGGGATATTAAGCAAGCGTATTGATGACTGATGGCTGCTGTTCTCCCAGTGGACTTATCACTCAGGCGATTTGACTTCAGTGACATGTTTGCCCTTGAGGATTTCTCTCCTCCTTTGAAGAACTACGTGCAATTTACTTGAAGTTTTGCAAAGAGCCGTGCAGGGAGGATCTTTCTCCCTCAGAGGCTGCATTTCCATCAGTGTCACAGGCACCCGT
>WAAB01003234.1:0-10836 GCA_013389865.1 Piaya cayana | reverse complement strand
AAAGGCATGGGTTGAGATCAAGTCTGTTTGATAGGTAAAGGAAAAGCAACAAGATACTGATTCACTGCTTCTCATCAGCAGACAGGTGTTCAGCCATCTCCAGGGCTCCATCATGCCCAAAGGTTACTTGAGGAGACAAACACCATCACTCCCAGTGCTCTCCCAGCTGTCCCTTCTTCTTCTTCTAGCTTTTATTGCTGAACACGACAGTATGGGATATCTCTTTGGTCAGCTGGGGTCGGCTGTCATGGTTGTGTCCCCTCCCCGCTCCCTGGGGCAGGGGGATTAGCAGTGGAGGGACCTGACACTGTGAGTTCTGTTCAGCAACAGCAAAGATCTCCCTGTGTTAGCAACACCGTTTAGGCCACAGATCCAAAACACAGCAGCTGTTATGAAAATCTCCATCCCAGCCAAAACCTCCACAATGCTGAGGGGAAAAACAGTTGTCAAATTAACTACCGGTGACAATTGTTTTCAAATATATTGGATAAACACTGATATTTCTATTGTATGGAAATAATATGGTATAAAATGGTAAAGAGAAGTCTTAACTTAATAAAGAGAGAAAAAATCTTTATATGGTCGTGTGGTCTAGGAACTTGTGGTTTCATAGCAAGGAATTAAATTGCAAATTGGAAGAATAATAAAGTTTCAGTTTACAAAAAAAACCCCATGCCTTGCAGAGTGCTGATTTTCTGGCTTCTTGTAGAAAAGGAAGTTTATTTAGATGCTTGAAAAATATCAGCATGCAAAAAATAAAGTTTTTTCCATTATTAAAACATCTTAGAAATTGCTGGGAAAGGGCTTGGTTTTTATTCTGCATACCAATATCAGTTATTTAGAAAAAAGCATTTGCAGTGTAGCATTTGATTTCTAGACAATAGCATAGCACCTGCGAGATGTGTTGTGAGGAATGATGAACTGTTGCATGCCTGTTCCAGTGTAAAATATTGTTAAGATGAAGTATATCAAACACATTTATCTGCTGCAAATCAGTTTGTCTCAGAAAAGACTCAGTTAAATTTTATGGAGCCTAATTTTGTTACTGATACACCTTCTGAAATTTATCTGATATGCTGCATTTTTCTTCCCCAATAGGTCAAATGAATCATGATTTTCTTTTTCTTCCTGAATGGACAGTGAAAATAAAGCCACCGTATGCCATTTGTGTAACTGGCATGATTTACTGCATGTCTGAATATAAAATCATAAAACTTCGAGGACATGGTTAATACATAACCATCAAAATAACAGAGTGCAATTCTAAATTTATGAGGCTGAACTTAACACTGAATATCAAATAAGAACCACATTGATTTCTGTAGCACATGGCTTAAAAACACATTAGGTGGCATAACTGCAAGACAGTACATTGATTTAAGCGTAAAATGCATAGCACTCAATACTTCACCACCTAACATTTCCCAGTAATGAACAAAGCTGTTGTATATTGATGAAAGGAAAATTATTTGTTTTGTTAGATTATGGTACTCGAGCAGATGCCTTGCTTTTAGACTAGGTAGGCATAACTATAATTGCGCTTAGTAAGAAGTGACGTTGGACACCTTTGAGAGCATACGGTGATCTCTGCATAACGTGTTCTAACAAATATATAGGGAGTCTGGCCTTACTATAAGTCTGAATTCAGGCGCCCTCATTTCAGGGAGAGCGCTTTGGCAGTTTCAGAAGATTCATTGCGTTTTGGAGGCCTCTAATCGCTTTTAAAATGTTAAACATTTGCCTTCCTGAATCATGGCCAGAAAGTAAGTCTATAAATCTCTATCACCCCTGCTCAGTGACTTTTGCCAAAATTAACTCTATTTACATCAGGAAACACACTTTTGCCTTGTTTTAGGCCCCAATACACAGAATGCCTCAGCAAGAGAAGAGATTCATTGACTTCAGCTTGAGCTCCCCAAAAGATTAATTGAATTGCCATTGGCAATTCTTCCAGATTTAATCTCGAGTAGAAAATTCTGTGGGGCTGTTGAAAATGCTCTCCTCACAGTACACCGTACCCAGAGTGCCATCATTGTCCTTTTTAGCATTTTGATATCACAGATAGGATTTGAAGCAGCTCAGTCAGGAGCTTTGGGTGGATGCGGTCTCAAGCCACTGCCAGGACCACCCACCCAGTGCTACCCTCCCTGCTGTCGTGTGCGAGGACTCTGGTCCATGCCTTGAGAGGACAGCACAGCTAACATACGTTAGTGATGAAGAGTACAGCTACTTTGAACATGAACTTATGTATAAATGTGTATGGGATACACTCGCACCCACACACCCATATATATATATATGTATTCAGAATATTATTGAGAGCTGGTAGCACCTTTTGAAGTACAACAAATTTTTACATGCCTTTAAAGTGTGCCTACCCCCATCTTTAGGTCTGTGGCATCTCACCAAAAGTGCCCTTTGGATTGTGTAGATTTCTTAGCTGAGGTGAGCAGACAGCAGTCAGTGATGCATGCTCCAAAATTTTGTCATGGGCTACTTTGATCACAGTGGTTTAGAGGCAAAAATTGGATGCAGTCTGCATTTCACTTTTGCCTACCTTTTGGGTTACGTTTTTTATCATACTAAGTTTAAGTATTAGTCTTCATGACATGGAAAATGGACTGAGATGTTAGAGAATAATGTTTTTAATCATCATTGACATTTTCAGAGAAGATTAAAATTTAATAAAATTAATTGTCCATGTTTGAATGGCTCACTTTGCAGTTAATCATATACCTTTAGCTTTGACTACAGCTATATATTTCTTTCCTGCAGTGTTTTTTTACCTTGAAACTTACCTGCAGTAATTATGATAATTGATTAAATAGTTGGTTATGTTTTTTTCTCCAACTTAATGCAATGTAATTGTAAGTTATGCTTAGTATGAAACAAACTGCTTTTTTTAATCTTGTTGAAAAAGACCTTTTCTGAACTTCTGCTAATATTTTTTCTTTTCCTTTTAAAGGAAAATCTCCACCTGACTAGCAGAATATAACTTGCTGGGGTTATATTTAATGGCGAGTACAGGATATGTTGCTTTCACTGCTGTGCATCTCNATAGCAAGGAATTAAATTGCAAATTGGAAGAATAATAAAGTTTCAGTTTACAAAAAAAACCCCATGCCTTGCAGAGTGCTGATTTTCTGGCTTCTTGTAGAAAAGGAAGTTTATTTAGATGCTTGAAAAATATCAGCATGCAAAAAATAAAGTTTTTTCCATTATTAAAACATCTTAGAAATTGCTGGGAAAGGGCTTGGTTTTTATTCTGCATACCAATATCAGTTATTTAGAAAAAAGCATTTGCAGTGTAGCATTTGATTTCTAGACAATAGCATAGCACCTGCGAGATGTGTTGTGAGGAATGATGAACTGTTGCATGCCTGTTCCAGTGTAAAATATTGTTAAGATGAAGTATATCAAACACATTTATCTGCTGCAAATCAGTTTGTCTCAGAAAAGACTCAGTTAAATTTTATGGAGCCTAATTTTGTTACTGATACACCTTCTGAAATTTATCTGATATGCTGCATTTTTCTTCCCCAATAGGTCAAATGAATCATGATTTTCTTTTTCTTCCTGAATGGACAGTGAAAATAAAGCCACCGTATGCCATTTGTGTAACTGGCATGATTTACTGCATGTCTGAATATAAAATCATAAAACTTCGAGGACATGGTTAATACATAACCATCAAAATAACAGAGTGCAATTCTAAATTTATGAGGCTGAACTTAACACTGAATATCAAATAAGAACCACATTGATTTCTGTAGCACATGGCTTAAAAACACATTAGGTGGCATAACTGCAAGACAGTACATTGATTTAAGCGTAAAATGCATAGCACTCAATACTTCACCACCTAACATTTCCCAGTAATGAACAAAGCTGTTGTATATTGATGAAAGGAAAATTATTTGTTTTGTTAGATTATGGTACTCGAGCAGATGCCTTGCTTTTAGACTAGGTAGGCATAACTATAATTGCGCTTAGTAAGAAGTGACGTTGGACACCTTTGAGAGCATACGGTGATCTCTGCATAACGTGTTCTAACAAATATATAGGGAGTCTGGCCTTACTATAAGTCTGAATTCAGGCGCCCTCATTTCAGGGAGAGCGCTTTGGCAGTTTCAGAAGATTCATTGCGTTTTGGAGGCCTCTAATCGCTTTTAAAATGTTAAACATTTGCCTTCCTGAATCATGGCCAGAGAGTAAGTCTATAAATCTCTATCACCCCTGCTCAGTGACTTTTGCCAAAATTAACTCTATTTACATCAGGAAACACACTTTTGCCTTGTTTTAGGCCCCAATACACAGAATGCCTCAGCAAGAGAAGAGATTCATTGACTTCAGCTTGAGCTCCCCAAAAGATTAATTGAATTGCCATTGGCAATTCTTCCAGATTTAATCTCGAGTAGAAAATTCTGTGGGGCTGTTGAAAATGGTCTCCTCACAGTACACCATACCCAGAGTGCCATCATTGTCCTTTTTAGCATTTTGATATCACAGATAGGATTTGAAGCAGCTCAGTCAGGAGCTTTGGGTTGATACGGTCTCAAGCCACTGCCAGGACCACCCACCCAGTGCTACCCTCCCTGCTGTCGTGCACGAGGGCTCTGGTCCGTGTCTTGTGAGGACAGCACAGCTAAAATACATTGGTGATGAGTACAGCTACTTTGAACATGCACTTATGTATAAATGTATATGGGATACACTCGCACGCACACACCCATATATATATGTATTCAGAATATTATTGAGAGCTGGTAGCACCTTTTGAAGTACAAAAAATTTGTACATGCCTTTAAAGCATGCCTATCCCCACCTTTAGGTCTGTGGTGTCTCACCAAATGTGCCCTTTGGATTGTGTAGATTTCTTAGCTGAGGTGAGCAGACAGCAGTCAGTGATGCATGCTCCAAAATTTTGTCATGGGCTACTTTGATCACAGTGGTTTAGAGGCAAAAATTGGATGCAGTCTGCATTTCACTTTTGCCTACCTTTTGGGTTACGTTTTTTATCATACTAAGTTTAAGTATTAGTCTTCATGACATGGAAAATGGACTGAGATGTTAGAGAATAATGTTTTTAATCATCATTGACATTTTCAGAGAAGATTAAAATTTAATAAAATTAATTGTCCATGTTTGAATGGCTCACTTTGCAGTTAATCATATACCTTTAGCTTTGACTACAGCTATATATTTCTTTCCTGCAGTGTTTTTTTACCTTGAAACTTACCTGCAGTAATTATGATAATTGATTAAATAGTTGGTTATGTTTTTTTTCTCCAACTTAATGCAATGTAATTGTAAGTTATGCTTAGTATGAAACAAACTGCTTTTTTAATCTTGTTGAAAAAGACCTTTTCTGAACTTCTGCTAATATTTTTTCTTTTCCTTTTAAAGGAAAATCTCCACCTGACTAGCAGAATATAACTTGCTGGGGTTATATTTAATGGCGAGTACAGGATATGTTGCTTTCACTGCTGTGCATCTCAAGTAATATAATTTGAAGTGCTAGGGCCCTTTGCATCCATTTCTGAATCTATTATTAGTTGATTAAATTAACTGGCTGGATCAGTACAGTGAGAAGAGACACAGTAATGATATTACAGAATTAGTATGCTATGATGAATTGTCAAGAAAAGTAACTGTGACAGCCCTGTGGCCATATGCACTTAGCCATGCAATTTATAGTCATTTGAAAAGCCAAGGACTTTTCAGTTTTGGTTAGGAAATTTGTTCTTGCTTTTGACAGAAGTTGAGGGATATGTGTGTATCGAACAAGAGGGGGTTTACAGTGCCAACATGAAAAGAAATCAAAGGCTCTCTTCAACTGCTAGCATTTGGGTGATTTGCAAAGAACAAGCTACAGAAAAGGATGACTTTTATTGTAGCCGTGCCAGTTCTTTTAAATAGATTATGATATGATAGTACATACTATACGATAGTGCAGCTCCTTTACAGCTGTAGAGAATAGTATTACTTAGGGTAAGATAAAAGTGAATGCAGTCTTGTATCACAATTTCAATAGGCATAGAGCACCACAAATTTGGGTACAGCAGCAGGGCCTTTTTAGGAGGACAGTAAATACAGCTGGTTTTTATTCTTACAACTGATTTGAGGCTTTTTAAAATGCCTTGTTCTGCCTTTATGCAAATATTTATAAGTAAAATACCGATTGCCAAAGACCATCAAAATTGCTGGTATTTACACTAGGTAATCAGCATGTGAAAACTGACTCAGGGCCATCATTGTAGCAATTTCCACTCTTTTGAGCTTGCCCTGCGTAGTTGCTGGACATTGGGAATTTAAATTTAAAATCCTACCATTTTAACATTTACCATGTTGTAGATTGACTCTCTCTGTAACGTTCGTAATCATTAAAGCCAATTCTACAAATATATTTTCAAAGCAGCAGTAGCAAGCAGAGCCTGAATATAAAAGCAAGCAGACTACACCAAAAGACAACAAATTATATAGTTCTTATTCTTCTTGTGAGACTAACAAATGGTATACCAGTAGTCCTATGGAGATATAACCTTTGCTGGTCATCACATTCAAATTCTTACTGGGCTTTTAAAAGTGAATTCTTAGCATTTTTGTTAATATTGGTTACATTAATTAAAACCCTTGTGAGGAAAAGGAAAGGCATTAAATGGTCTGCTCTATTTCTAATAGTTACATGGTGAGCTGTGAAAGGAATTCTTAATTTTATATGTAATCACAACATAATTTTTGATCCCTCCTGTGATCATTTCCTTGTGTACAGGAGCTAGAGATTGTTCTTCAGACGTATGTTTTTGCTACCTGCTGTCCAGATAGAAAAACTGCTTTTGTCTTCTTGTCTGCTCCAGAATATTTTCTTTATGCATGTTGTTAGGCAGTTTTAAGAAAAAAAGACAATTTTTCATTTTCATATAACTATTTCCCATGCTAATTTCACATTAAGGAAACATTTTCATAGCTGCAGTCTGAAGTGGACCTCTAAAGATTACCTAGCCCATTGGCAAGGCGTATCAGTTTATATGCAAGGTGAAGACCTAATCACTTGTAGTCCTCTGGTCCTCTCTTTTGCTATCATTGTCATTAGAAAGTTTTTCTTACTGTTTAATTTAAGTCTTTCTTACCACAGTTGAAATCCACTCTTGGTTATTTGGGTTTTGTCAGGGAAGAATGGATTGTTTCTTCACGATTTTCTTTGTTGAACTATTCAGTTAATTTCAAATCATGTGTTTGAGACATATGTATTAATTTTTTAGAGCTATTACATTAAGAAAAATATGTACTACTCTGTAGTCATAAAAATCATGTCCCTGCTGCAGCCTGCAGTAACATGAACAGGCAACAATTTTGTTGTTTTACTGACAGAAGTTTTGATATTAGTGGAGTGCTAAATACTGCTGGTCATGCTTGTGTTAATTAAAACAACTATTTATACAGTCCTTCAGTTTAGGCAAAGAGTGCCCTGACTTAAGTGAAAAATATCTCAAATACTCATGCAGTTAAACACTAGGAGCATACAGATAGAGTATTTATCTCCTAGCAATATGAGTTCTTAGGGGCTATGTTTTTTTTTTTTTTAGACTGACCTGGACAGAATCTTCCCTGAAGTTGTTACCTAAAAATAATAATGGTGGCTGCTGGTGGTTTTTTGTGTTTTGCCTTTACCTTTGTCATAGATACACTAAGCTGTATCGGCTGATAAGCTGCTATCCCTATAATTATGCATCTATTTAGCTCTTCAGGTGTCAGTCAGTCCATGTTGCATTGAGATTTTGACTCAGTTTTGTGCCCTGCTCTTGCAACGATGTCAGCTCCATTTTGCTACCTGCGTGCAGCCTAGATCATGAACACTCTGGTCACTCAGT
Organism: Piaya cayana; assembly: GCA_013389865.1. NCBI lineage: Eukaryota > Metazoa > Chordata > Aves > Cuculiformes > Coccyzidae > Piaya > Piaya cayana. The sequence goes on along the minus strand of WAAB01003234.1, from coordinate 2,965 downwards.
AATTTACTCATTTTCCTGATCTATGTACTGATAACAATTAGCATTAAGTTATTCTCGGACTTATTTGCAACAGTAAACTGTGCTAACTAACCAGCCAAACAAACAAAAAAACCCATGCGTAAATTGTACCAGACAATGTTACTTCATTTGAGTTTTTCTTTCTGACATATTTACAGCCCCATTTTTTAAAAAAAGACTTTTTTTGGTGTTATCATAGAAAAAACTTATGAAAATAGATGGTCAAAAGGCGCCCTTATGAAACAAAGGGTTGACTTTGGTCAGCTAGTCAGTATCAATGAGTGTAGGACTAGATCCAATGTTTAAGCTAAGCAAAACTGAAGAGATACATGAGATGAATATAATGTTGTTTTATATTCACCTTGCTGTAGGTGGCAGTGAGTTTTTATGATTTGGGGGTTGGATTTGGGAAGACTACACTTGGGTGAACTGGAGTGATTGAACTTCGGCCCTGATCTCTGAGTCACCCACTACATAAGAAGATAAGCATTTAAGATCTTGCTTTTAGGTGCATACACAAAAGTGCTTCGCCCCTTTTTTGTGTGTGTAGTCAGGGGTTTGAATATTTGTGTTTAATGGTAACTTTTCATAAATAGACATCACCAGCTGGAATAGGCAAAAGATTAATTTCCTTAAAAAAGAAAATTTTAAAAAAGCTTTGTTAGTAGAAGCTATTAGGAATGTAGATAGTGAAAAATAAGAAGCTGTTCTGTGATATGCATCTTTTCCATGTTGATGGATATTATGTACCTTGACCCAGAGAAGGGCTTCTCAGCTCTCCAGTGCCTTGAGCACTATGCTACTTATCAGAAATAACAGCAAGTCAGAATGGTCTGAAGAATATCGCCCAGAATATTCTGTCACCCTATTCTGTATTTGGAATCTAAAGAACACTTAAACCTGAGCAGTGTACGGATAGTTGCAGTGAAGAGTCCACTCTTGCCGCCCGTGGAAATGAATGCCTTTGATGTCCGTTCACTGCAGAGAAACGCAGTAAGCAGCTAAATACCTTAATGCATTCTGCCACTGAGCGATCTAAAAGCTTCCATGTGCATCGTGAAGCTTGTGCAGTAAGGTTTTCACTGTCAGCAAAGGAAAATGAATGCCTTTAGCTTTAAAGTTTAAACGCCTTGCTCAGCAGGGAGCCCAGAGAGATTTGTTCAACTGAAATGAGCTTATAATAAGGCTTTCATCCTAAGATAAGTAAGGACAACATTCAGTAGCTCTGTATTCCCTCACTAGAAAATACAAATAGCTTTCTCCATGTGTTATGATGCTGTTATTGTCTTTTACGTGGTATGTTGCAATTCATGCTAACAGACATTTTCCTTCCTAGGCTGCGGTAAGGCCCTGTTGTCACTACCTTGCATTTACAATATGCAGAAAAATAAACAGTTGCAATTCACATATTAATTTATTTATTTGCTTATTTTATCCCCAAAAGATGAGCATTAGGATATATCTAAAGAAAGATTGATAATAGCAAAGTATTTTAAACGGTTTAATCGTGCTCAAACTTTACAAAGATTCAAATTACTCTAAGAGAGATTCATAGGTAGAAGAAAATCTATCAGTGGCTATTTAACATGAAACACCACTCCTGGCTTAGGCAGTCCCAGAGCTGCAGATTGTTTGAGGCTGAGAGTGTGCAGAGCTCTGCTTGCTGCTGCTGGAGACAAGAAACTCTGCTGGATGGACCATTTGTCTCACCTGGGGTGGCTGTTCCTGTATTCTTACTCCTATATCTGCTGACTTTCTAGACCCACCCTAATATTAATTATTTCTTTTGCAATCGAGATGCAGGTTTTGACCCGCAGGTTTCATCTGAGCTTTTTAAAACTGAATTTTTGCCTTAGTGTCTCCGTCCACTCTGTGGTTTTGTGTGTGGTGTTTGTTACAGGGTTTGAGTCCCTAATAAGCTGTTAACAAGCTGTCAATTATAGTGCTCATGCAAATTAGTGAAACAGACAGTGAGGGACTGATGTATAGGGTTTGCTATCTCAGAGGATGCAAACTAAACCCTTCCAATTTTCATCACTGTCCTTGACAACGGCGCTTCTTAATGTCTATAAAGCATTCATCTTGTCTTCTCCTTTATAACATGTTTACAAATTGAATACAGTAGTTAAATATCAATTAGTACAGGTCATATTTTGTGTTAAATACCAAACACCTAAAAACAGAACAATGACATTTGGATACCAAGGACTTAAATGATTCTATCTTCCGTGATGGTTTAAATGTCTTATTTATAATTTGCTGGTTTTCTGTAGTTCACTGCAGTAATCTTATTTTCATTTCCACTGGCCCCCTTTGTATTTTCTGTTCACTCGTTTTCAATGTATCTTATTTTTGCTTGGAAATCATTATTTCTTGGACTCTGCTTTTTAACTCTTCCCCAGGGGTTGCAAGCCAGGTATAAGTCTCTATATGCCAGTCATCAAAACTTCCATGGCTGCTTATTTATTTATTTTCTAAGTAATTCTCAGAAATGAAGTCTTGTAGCTCCTACTTCTTATCTTAGTCATGGTTCCCTCAGGAGCATGCCACGAATCTAATCTTTTCAAATTCTCCATCAAAATATCAACATAAATTTATTTGTGTCCCCCTTGGTATTCATTAACTCTTGGAATACTCACCCAATGTCATTTCATACCCCGTGTTACTAGACTTGGCTACGTAAGTGCAGATTATTTTGACCTTACTAGTTACAGTAAAAATTCAAATACCTCTTTTTGTGCTTACCACTGCACTATTTTTTTCCATCTGTTTTGAGGAAGTGGAACAAAGTAGCAATTGGTTGACTTTGCTGTTTGACCACTGGAAAGGAAATTACTGATGGAGTACAAGTATCTAACATCTGACTGTGATGTTTAGCAAGATTTCTATTTAGTAAAAACATCGGAAAGTTTTTGGAGTCACATAGAAGAAAACCTACTTTTCTAGT